>SMOI01000256.1:0-41149 GCA_008000375.1 Poteriospumella lacustris
CAGAGCGACGACGGCAACGTCGCCGTCGCCTCCGCAAGGGCAGGGGACCGACTCGGCGATGGCGCCGCCAACTCGCCTTGCCACTGGACCATCCGCCACACCTCGCGCGACCACCACCGCCGCGATTGGAGATCCTCGACTGCCTGTAGGGAGTGGTGAAGAAAGGAGAGACACAAGTGGTGGTTGGTGTAGTTAGGCATGTATTTGAGGTTAAACAAGCGGCCTGCGACAACTACCGGCTAGTCTAATCCGCTTCTACAGACTGCGCGCGGTTACCCGCACAACAGCACTACAAAAGAGATGTCGACGTCGCTGGACGTCGTCGCAACTCTATGGGTATCACATATTTACAGCGACCAGCTCCGGTGGTTTATACCACGCGAGTGTAGATCTTCTGGTTGTGATGGAGTTCCACAGGGGCGATCTTTCCTTCCTCAGCCAACATCTTGCAAGCAGCGCGGGCAAGGGAGGAGTTGATCTTCAGGCGCTCGACAAGGCCAGAGGGGGTGATGAGCTTCATCTTGGGCACCTCAGCTTGAAGTCTGTTCCAGCCGTCCTCGTCGAAGAGAACCTTGGCGTTCAACTTTTCTCTGAGCTTTCCCTTGTTCCACTTCTACTCGACGATACGGAAGCACAGAGACAAACGGAGACAAAGACGATTAGCACCAAACTGCGACAGGTGAACAAAGCAGACAAACATTGACGAACCTTCTTCTTCTGACGGGCACCGGCCAAAGCGGCGGCGAGCTTCTGCTCCTTAGTCTTTTGTTGGACTTTAGGTCCCTATCGAACAACAAGGAGAAAGACAACGTCAACAACTGCTGGGGGCGACGAGAACTGTGATGATGATGAAGCTCCGGTCGGAATTGAACTGAGTGAGAGAAGCTGAAACTGTGTAATGCTCTCAACCAGAACTGTCCGTTCGCGCCTCCCACTCCTTCCAACCAAGAACTCCACCATCTCACACACATCGAAATTCACTTACCATGGTTGCTGCCTATTGAAAAATACACACCAAACAAAAGTAAACTCCGCGGGGCCTCCGTCGAGCGGGTCGAGCAGCCAGCTCGCGAGCAGCGCCGACAGAGCAGCGGCACAGGACGAGCCCAGCGCTGTGTGGCATGGCAACCACTGGCGGCACTGAGACCACAGATCTCGGATTTCCGTCGGAATTCCTTCCGATTGGCGAGAAATCACACCCCCACTGCGACCGGCCCGTCACCGTCGCAGCTCGTCGCCGTCGGTCGGTCACGGATCCTCTCTCCCTTCGCCGCAAGTACCGTTGCCTGTTATACATGCAACTCGTGGGGCTCTTAGCTGTACGGAGCCAAACAGAGCCGACGCAGAAGCTAATTATACCTGTTTAGCTCTGGCAACAGCCTCTTCTTGAATGCTGATGAGTGTCCAGTGTATAATTATATCTTCAGCGGGCGTACACGCCGTGGCCATTTGCACCGTTGTGCTGGTACCGAAGTGGCAACTAGTTAAAGCGCGCTTTTGGGCTCCTCTTGTTGGCTCAACTTATCTTGTTTGACGTGGTTGCGGCAGTATTCGGCAAGCTCCACCTGGGAGACGAGTGGACGAACACGTCAAACATCACTCGAGAGAACGGTGCAACAGGTAGAAGCGTCAAATATATGTTACAAGGCCTGATTTGTTGCTCGTGGTGTGCGACTACACCTTGGAGTAGTCCAGTTTCGACTCCAACTTCTTGGCCTCGGCGATTTTGCGTGCGGCCTTCATAAAATCCTCTTCCAAGACATGGTCGCGGTCCGCGCGGATGGCGAACAGTCCTGCTTCGGTGCAAATGTTGCGCAAATCGGCACCGTTGAAACCCTCCGCGAGCTTTACCACTGACTCGTAGTCGATGTCTCCGCGTTTGTTGATTTTCGACGCGTGAATCTTCAAGATCTCCAGTCGACTGGCCTCGTTCGGGAGGGGAATTTCGATTTTGCGATCCAGACGGCCAGGACGGAGGAGCGCGGGGTCCAAGATGTCCGGTCGATTGGTGGCCATGACGATCTTCACGGCGCCCAAGCTTTCGAAGCCATCCAGTTGAGACAACAGCTCCATCAACGTGCGCTGAATCTCGCGATCGGCCGATGTGCCCTCGGAGAAGCGCGAGCCACCGATAGCGTCGACTTCGTCCATGAAGATCACGCACGGCTGATGATCCTTCGCGTAGCCAAACATCTCGCGAATGATGCGAGCCGATTCGCCGATATACTTGTCCACAATGGCACTGGCCACGACCTTCAAGAAGGTTCCGTTGATGTTGGATGCGAGCGCGCGGGCCAGCAATGTCTTTCCCGTTCCTGGAGGACCATAAAGCAACACTCCCTTCGGGGCTTTGATTCCCACTCGAACAAACAGCTCAGGGTTGGTCAGAGGCAGCTCGATAACTTCGCGAAGCTCGCGGATCTGCTCGGTCAGACCACCGATTTCGCTGAAATCGATACTGGAGGAGTCTTCGTGCAACATGTTGAAGACCGTCGGGTCCACCTGTGAGAGGCGCAGGTTAATCGTGAAGCGAGTGCAGCGAGGGACGAAATGGTACCTACCTCTCGAGGCATGGGTCGCATGATCGTCAAGGTGGTCATGTCCAGCGCCACGCGCGTGCCGGTGGTCAACTTGGACTTGTCGAGTTTTGTTCGGCACCCGACCACATAGCGTGGGCCAGACGAAGCCTTTACGATGAAGCGGTCGTCGTCCATTCGCTTCAGAACATCTCCAATCAGCATTCCCACCGACTGGATGGCCTTCAAATCGTCCTCCGTGCGGTTGTAGTCCGCCACCAGTTGCTTCACATCCAGACGCATTTTCTTTAACCTGATAGAGCCACAGAAATAAGAAAAGACCGCAATCAGCTGAAGGTTGCAGTCACTCACGCTGCTTCTGTGTCCTCATGCTCCTTGATTTTCTTGCGGTAGTCCTCGATCAATCGCTCTCGCTCGTCCATTTTTCTGTTGGCCCGTTCTTCTCCTCGCGAAATGAATCAGTGGGTAAAGTCCGTCCTCGTCTGTCCCCGGAGATGAGCGTCAATTGTCAGTGATCAATTGTGTGTCGATATCGACGTCTCCGTCTCCGTCTCCGTCTTCGTCTCCGTCGCCGTCTTGAGAAGTCTTTTTCGCCGCAACGCCTCCGCCCCCAGACACACAGCCGCCGCAGATCCGCACAGAGCGGAGGGATATTCGACACTTACTTTGCCGTTGTCGACCAGGCTTTGCCCCTTAAGTCGACGTGGTACAGTATGACGACGATATCGCCCGCGGCGGCGGTCGGCGAGGTCACCGGTGACCGGTGGGTCTCGTCGCTCGTCATTGCCATTGCCATCGGACAGCGTCCGAGATCGTTGTGTGTTTCGTGTCGTACGAATAGGGGTCTTCATATTCCATCCGATCTCGCTGGAAAATGTCGGAAGTGAAGACGACGAAACACACGCAGCTGCAAGCCACGCTCAACAGGTGGTACGACCAACTGCTGCAAGTCAATGAGCTGCGGCAGACACAGCAGCACAATCTCGCGGAAGTCCATCGAAAAATTGACGAGTTCGCACGGTCATTTGTGCCCTTGGACATTGACGAGGAGGACATCAGCCACTACACGAACAACCTTCTGATGGACGAGGTAGAGAGACATGTCGCCACGTCTTTGATCGCGTCGAATTCACGGCATGTTTGGTCAGGAGTTTTTCGGCGCTTTGGTGCGAGAATTGGGACAGTGTGCTACTGGGGAAAGAGTTGAGAGCATCGAAGAGTCCGAGGGCCGGTCCGTTTTCTTCCTGTACCCCCCGGAGGGAACACGTAAGACAGCGCACTCGACCGGCTCCTCGCAACCTGTCTTCATACGCCGTTTGCTTTGTAGTTGGCGAAGATGCCGATTTCGATTTGTTTCGCGAACTTGCATTCATCAAACAGCGCGACTCGAACAACGACGCCGTATGGCGCGCCGAGGTGAGTCCCTCTGCGTGTGTCGCGCCGTCCCTCTGACCGTCCTCACTAACTGTGTTTCTGCTCTTACTCGACAGGGATAGCGTTGTCCCCAATAGCGTATCCTCGTGGTGTGCCGTTCAACACCAATATAAGGCTCGTACTTCGGTCTTCTGTACATTTCTGGGCCGAGTCGTGTAACACGCTGACGATAAACTCGCGTATCACTGCACATCTCAGTTATCTGACTCTTTACCCATGCTGAATGACGCATCATCAGCACCAAAACTATTATACAAAAACGGCGAGGAGATGAGATATGGCGTCTCCTCGTCCAGGTCCGGCAGCGACTGGCGGTCCGCGCCTATTGCGTGGGGAACATCGCGTTGTTGCTCTGGATGATGCCGACGATGATTCCGAAGATGCCCAAGGCGGAGGCAAAAATTTCCTGGGAGACACCGCACAGAACGGGAATCACGCGACATCGCTACAGCAGAGCAGTAGGCAACGGCGCGCACTTACCACAATGAGAATCTTCACGAACAATGAGGAGTCCTGGGCGTCGCCCAGCGCGCACGCCGACCCTGCAATCCCCACCGAAATTCCACTGGCAATATTTGTAAACCCAACGGAGCAGCCAGAGAAAAACACTGAGTACCCAGCGAAGTAAAAGTTGGCCCAGGGCCAATTCGAAGAGAAGTTGTAGCTGACGTCCTTAGGAGACGCCACCTTGTTCAGGAGAATGATCGCCAAAATGACTCCATAGATGGCTGTGGCTTCGCAGAAAATGACGGACACCAAGTTCTTCGAACGAATGCGAGGGGCCTTCACTGCTGCACCGACAAGCGAGGCGCCCGTTAGCCAAATTCCCCACGCTGCTCCGACGACGGAGAAGCCCAAACCGATGGCGATACCCCAGTTCGCCCAAGAGTACGGAGAAAGATGCGAAATAACCTCGTTCCAGCCTGAAAACAGAGAAGGAGTTAGGGGAAAATAACAGCAACGACACCAACGACAATAGAACGAGGCGTCTTGGCAGATCTCAAAATGGAACTGCGCCACAATTCGTGCTCAGACGTCGGAGAGGAAAAAATAACTTCCGCAACGCAGTTGAGGTGAGATGTTGAACTTACCGTTGTTGCAGTAGTAGGTGGTACAGTCGTACGTGCTCATTTTCACGATTCTGTGTGGTCTGCAAAGACTGAGATAGGAACGTCGACTCCGGATTCGCGAAACTTCAAAACCAATCGAAGCGCGTGTATCGATGAGTAATCGACGAGCACAAGGATCGTTCAGGAAGTGGCTGCTGCTATCCTCGCTATCGGTATCGCAAAGGCAACGAACGATATCGTCCTTCAGCTATCGATCGGTCTGACCGACCAGTGCAGCGCCTTCGTCGTCGGTCGTCGGTCCCAAAACGAACCACCACAGGCCGCCCTCTGACCTCTGACCCGCCCGCCCGGTCCACACCTCGTCTGTCCGTCACCTGTACTTCTGTGCAACCTAAGTTCCGACTAATGACGCAATGAAAGTGTGTCTAATTGTACCCAGACATTCTGTGACATACGTACGCGTCTATGCCGCAGACGCCTTGATGGAAACGGCCTGACAGTGCGACCGACCCAGCGACCGACCCACCAAACACCAAACCGCTCCGCCGAACAGGCAAGCGGCTAATAAGTTCTGACGATCTGACCTCTCTTGGTCACCAAGTGCACAAAACAATCCAGAGGGCCATCTTTGTTTGACCAGTGGTGAGCTCGCTTCGCAGGGAAGACGACAAAAAGAATTTAGGCGGAGTATTCCACTGAAATAGAACTCTTCTTTTGCATATTAATCTCCCGAGCTTAGATCGAGAAATGCAAGCTCCTCCGCAAGTTGGAAATGCCACTGGGCTCTACATCGGAGCTGTGTTGATGGTAATTATTTGGGCGTGGGCTCTGTCTCGCAACAACTACCTTTCCAAGGACTCGTTTCAGTAAGTACTGCCGACGCCCTGGCGACACGTTTTCAAGTTTCACCGCATTTGTTCTTGCTTCTTAGGATTATCACAGTTATCACCACTTGTGCCGGTTTAGCGACTTGGCTTTTGTGGCTGTGCGCTTGGATGCATCAGTGGCACCCTCTGATTACGCCCGAGTGGAAAGCAGCAGATTAGTTTGGTCGTCGGGTCGCGGTCGGGCCCAGCAGTTCATTCATCCGCCGGCTTCCGATCAGCCGTTGGATTAGAGTCTTATAGTCTTGGTTTTGTTTCTTCTCCGCATGTGTATAATTCAATGAGGCAAATCTGTGGCGCTCCCTCCGCAGCAAATACAACGCTGCATCTCAAACGGAGACCAGTTACATTTACACGGGCTTTCGCCGCTTCTCGGGCGAAGCGCCGTTGGCAACATCTTCGAGGCTTCTCTTCGAAGATCGCCGCCGCTCTGTTGATAATTGAGCGTCTGCGTTCCCGTCGCCGTGTTCCGTTGATTGGGCTCCGCGCAGCTCCTCGCGACGACGAACGAGCGCTCGTTGCCGGAACTGCCGCTGCTCGAGCTGCAACGTCTCTTCGCAGAAGGATTTGTTTCGCAGGAAATCTCGCAAACACCATATCGTTACTGTTTGACCCGCCGCTGTGAACTTCTCCTCGAAGAACCGCGGCAGCGGCCGGGGCTTCGTCTTCTCCGTCAACAGCGACTCGATGTACCGGTCTTCTTCTTCGCGTCTCAGCGTCTCTTTGTGATGCGGTGGACAAACACACTTCTGTTCAGTGGCTCGTCGCATCTCATAACAGCACAGAAAGCACATCCTACAGTGCGTTCACGTGAGAACAGCGCAACGAGTTCGACCGAGGCGGCGACTTACGCGTGGATGCAGTCCGTCGGGGACCTTCTCCTGCAGTCCTTCAGGTGGCACTTGACAAAACGTCTATTCTCAGCCGCTGCGACCTCTTCCACGGAGATAGAGCCTTCGGCCTCTGTTTGTGATTCGCCAGTCGAGTTCGACGGTGGGGCGGCGGCGGCTCTTTCTGCCTGAAGCTCTTGGTGGAAGCCCTGCAACATTTTGTTGAACATGTCTCCCTCCGTGATGCCCTTCGATACCACCATGTTTGCGACAGATGTGGGGACGATGTCGATTGGACGCAGGTACTGTTTCAAAAAGGAGAGTTCAATGTGAAGCACACTGGGGGCAGCCAAGCAAAGCGCAGGGCAGTGGTCGATCGACAACGATGGAAGAAGTCTGCTCCCGTTGTACTTGCAGTGAATGAGAAAGGCGCAATCAGCTCGCTACGTCTGATTCTGATGGGATATGAGATATCGGCGCGATCCAAACCCATCGACGGTGCCAGTTGGCTCCGGCGTCGGCTGCCGCCGTCGCAGGGATCTGAACACCCAGACTCCCAAATACACCCAGAAGCACACTGATGAGCCGCTGTGCCGTCGACCGTCGACGCACACATCGGCTGCCCTTCTCGGACCTCTCTCGTTGATTGCCTCATGCAATGGACTCAGAACAGGTGGGTGAATCACAGTTGGCGAACGGGCGACTGCTGAGCAACGGGGTGGCCACGTCAATGACGAGTCGAACATTGATTTGAAGACGAGACCGACGACGACTGGTTCCAGGCACCCCCTCCCCCTGATCAAACTGAGGCGACCATTGGAGAGCATAGGCTGAATAGTAATGATTCGCAAGAGCTACAACTTGACCAGCAAGAAGTTGGTGCAGCATCTCATCAGCGAGGGGCCCGATCTCGAAGATGTGAGTGCGACCGACGAGGACGTGTTCTCCTCCAAGAAAGACGCGAGTATCTTTGCGTGGCTGTACGTGCACAGAACCATGCTTTTTCTGTGTTCAGTGGTGGTTATGCTAATCGTATGGCACCGGTGGAGCCAGCAGGCGACCGTCGGCGTCGCGGACTCGCACAGCCACTGGCACCACCACCTCTTCTCCGACTCGCTCTTCGATTCCCACCGACAAGCGCCGCTCCTGCGGTCGGCCTCCTCGGTCCTTCCTGTTGACCTGGCCTCTACAACAGCTCGCCCTGTGGGTAACTCTCCGCCCAGTGGTGCACCTGTCGGCAACGCAGCAGCAGCAGCAGCGGCAGCAGCGCAACCGACGATTCCGTTCGCCGGATGCTTGACCGAGATCCCCTTCCCTGATCGTCGGAAGCACATCGTGCCCCCGCCACCGGGGAACGTCACTATCGTGTGCTGCAACACCACCGCGGGGGTGCTCAACATCGAAGTGCATCCGACGTGGGCGCCGATCGGCGCGGGGCGCTTCCTCGAGATGGTCCGCGACGACTTCTTTCGGACCAGAGTCCCGCTCTTCCGCGCTCTTCGCGGTTTCCTCATTCAGTTTGGCTTGGCCGGCGATCCTGAGGTCCATAAGCGGTACCATGCGAAGGGCAACTTGCAGGACGACCCCACGTGGCTGCCGCTGGGCCCGCGCGGACGCAGCGTGGGCGGCATCACTCGATACCAAAAGGGCTATTTGGGCTACGCAGGTGCCGGAAAGAACTCCCGCGGCACGCAGCTAATCGTTGCCCTGGCGAACAACAAGTTCCTGGGCGGGGGCTGCCCGTGGGAGGTGCCCTGGGGCCAGGTGTTCGGCGAGGAGTCGCTGGCGACGCTCGACCGCATCTACACCGGGTACGGCGAGAAGGTGTCCCAGGGCAAGATTATGAATCGCGGCATCGCCTACGTGGAGGAGGAGTTTCCGCGCGTCGACGTGATCACGGACTGTCGCGTGGTGCGCGAGGACGTCGCCTGGCGCTGGCGGCCCGCCGCGGACAACACCAACGCCGACGTCGACATCCGCCAGTACCGCGTCGGCGACAAGGCGCCCGCCGCCAGATAACCGCTGCCGCCTGTAGCAGCTCTGTACATTTGTAGCTAGCTGTGTCTAAAACAACGAAGAAGAAACCTCCGCGGACACCCCACACCCCCCGCCTCGGACCGTTTCGTGTTCAGATGCTGTACCTTTTTCAGGATTTGGCCTCTGTACTTTATCACCTTCGATCAGACTGCCCGTACACGTGTCCGTCCTCGCCCTTCGGAGGTCGAACGCTCAAACGACTCGTCCAGAACTCGCCGTGGTCGTCGTGGACCCGCAACTGACACAACAATCAGCGAGACAATACGCGCTTCCATGCCCCAGGACGAGTGGAAGGGAAAGATGCGCTGAAGAGAGCGACCAATGGTGCGGAGAATCGTTACGTCGCTGGCCACGTGGTGGCTCGGAATCGTCTTGCTGTGGCCCTCGACGTGGGCCTTCGTCCTCTCCACTCACCCCCAAATGAATTCGAACCCCGACCTTAACGCATGGAGACCAGTGGACATCGCCCGCGCACCGACGCTGGTGCTCATCTCCGGCTGCACCGGCGCCGGCAAGAGCACGCTCGGCGTCGCCTTGGCCTGCGCGGCGGGCATATCCCGAATAGTGAGCACCGACTCGGTCAGGAGCATTCTTCGAGCAGCCGTTCCAGAGGACTCCTGTCCTGCGCTCCATCGGTCGTCGTACAGCGGCGACCGCGACGCGTTGCAGCAGTGGCGCGAGTGCTGCGACGCGTTGCAGCCCTCCCTCGTCGCTCTGCTGGACGACACGATGGCCCGCGGAACCTCGTTGGTCGTTGAGGGTGTTCATGTTGTGCCTTCGGCGCAGCTGCTCGACCGCTGGCGTCGTCGCGGCGGGCGGGCGCTCGGCTGCCTGTTGACGGTGCCCGACGAGGCGCTGCATCGCCAGCTCCTCTCCGACCGATTGCTGGCCACCAACAGCGTCTCCTCGCGGCAGCAGCTGCACCACCTGGACCGAATCCGCGCCATTCAAACGGAGATGCGGCGTCTGGCGCAGGCGGCGCAGTGGCTTCAGCTCGCGCAGCGGACGCAGGTGCCGGTCGCCGCCCTCGTCGACGATGTGCTCGCGCGGTTGGCGCCCTGATCGTGTAAATGTCGCTCAATTACAGCGGCGGTTACTGCCCTATGTACAGATGTGGGGAGCGGGCTATGTACACGTAAATGTCGCCGGCGACGCCGCCGCGGTCACCCGCCGCCGCCGTCGTCGTCGTCCAGCTGCAGGCCCTGCGCGGCGGCGAGGAGGGCGGCGATTTGGCTGTCGCGAGGAGACTCGGGGGGGCCCGGTTAGGCGGCGAAGGCGCGCGAGTGCGGTCTCTGGCGGAGCCGTCGCCGCTGCGCTGGGGCGCGGCGACGACCGCGCGCTCGGCCCCGCGGCCGTCGCTCTTCGACTGACCTCGCCGCTGCTGGGCACAGCGACCGCTGGCGCCGCAGAGAGCGCGAGCCGTGGCATGTGCACCGCCACTGCGGCGCTTCCGTCGTCTGCGAAGAGCGCGTCGTGGGACCGCTGCAGCGTCTGCAGCATCGCGCGCGCGACGTTGTCGGCCACCAGCGCCGCGGCCGTGACGTTGCGGCGCTCCCCGTTGGCGAGCGAGGCCTCGTCGATGAGCCGCTTCTCGGGCGAGGACTCGCGTGGGTGCGCCCGCGCCTGCAGCTGCAGCCGCTGGCGCTGCAGTCCGCGCAGCGCCCGGTCGCGCAGCACGAGCTGGGCGACCTCGCGCTGCTCGATGAGGCGCAGCGCGGCCGCCAACAGCCGCTCCTCGTCCACCGCCGCAAACTCGTCCAGCAGAACGCGCAGCGTTTCGATGCAGACGACCTCGTCGAGCAGCTGCGGCGCCAGGCGCTCTGCGTGCGCCCGGTGCAGGTGGCGCTGCGTCTCCTCGCGGACGGCGTCGACGACGACCGCGCGACACTCCTCGGCGAGCACGGCGACGAGGCACGCGACGATGGGGTTGCAGCTCTCGCCCATGTGGTCGATGTACGCGGGGATCGCGTCCAGTTGGCGCTGCAGCTGCTGCCGCCGTCGAATTGCCATCAGCGCGTCTGCGGCCGCCAGCAGCAGCGCCTCCGTTGCCCTCTGCGCCTCTTCCTGCACGACCTCACGCACAATGCTCTCCATTTCCGCCGCGATTCCGTCCTCGAGGTTCCGTCGCAGACGATGGTAGCGCGCGTTGACGCGGTGGAAGTTGATGGCCAGGTCGAGCGCCGTCTGGAGGACGAACTGCTCGAGCAGCAGACTCGCGACGACCTCGGTCGACCGATTGAACATGTCCAGCCGCCTCCTGAGCCTTCGCACGCGCTGCCGGCCGAGAAACCCCCGCACGACGGCCTGAAGCATCACCGCGTGCAGCTGGCGCTGCAGCTCCTCGCGGTGTACCGCCAGTTTGAGCAGCAGCTCGCGCGGACCGGTGGAGCGGATGGCCCGCACGAGCGACTCGATGTGTCTGGCGCCCTCCATGGCCCTCGCGATGCTTTGTGTCGTCCCATGCGGCTGCAGGGCACGCCCAACGGGTCGAGGGGCCGTAGCCTCGAGACTCGAGACCGGAGACGGCGGAGACGGCGGCGGCGGCGGGTGACGGTGACCGCCGCCGGTCGCGTTTTCGTAACGGTCAACGGGACACAGATCGCGTCGTGTGAAGTGGTTATACCGCGATGTAGCCCTTCTCCGTCATACATCTGTTCAAATCGACTTCGTCGACGTCTCGGCGACTTCAACGCGACGCGCCGGTCAAAAGACATTTCACCCTGCTCCATACGCCGCGAGATGGATGCAACGACGCTGTTGAGCTGTGCCGGCGAGCTGAGCGCGCTGCTGGTGTCCGGTGGGCTGCTGCTCGCCGCGTCGGTCGCCGCGAAGCAGTCGCGCAAGCGCAGTCGAGAAGAAGATGAACTCGAGCCCTCCGCGGCCCGAGAAGAGGGGGAGCTCAGTGATGGGGAGGAAGACTCCATCAGCGTGGAGTGGCGACAGCTGCGGAAGCTGCTGAAGACGAATCTGCAGATCGACCTGGTCCACCGGCCCGACGCCGGCGGCGACGACAAGTACGTGCGGCTCAACTTCGCGGCCAAACTCCCCGCCAAACCCAGCGCAGACGACGAGAACCGCCTGATCAAGGCCCTGTCCGAGGCGGGCATCAAGGTGCTCGGCTCCGAAGGTACGTCGCCGACACTGGCCGCCTGCTGAGCGCGTCTCACCGCTGCGCTGCGCAGACGCGGGCGTTTTGTGCGTCTCGAAGAGCGACGTCGGCTTCATGTCCAGCGAGGAGGTGCTGCGGCGCCTGAACGTCGCTCTGTCTGCGTACCAAGTCGCCAGCGCCGCCGCCGCTCTGGCGGCGGCCAACGCGCCCGTCGACGCCGCCGCCGCCGATGACGTCGACGACGACGCCGACGAAGAGGAGAGCGTCGTCAGCTCCGGCGGTCGCCGCCGCCGCGTCGCCGCACCTAAGAAACCCCCCGCCAGCGCCGCGAAGCGCCGCCGTACGACCGGCGAGCAGAGCGCCCTTTAGCTGTTTACACTGTACACGCCGCCTAACTGCCACCGCCACCGCCGCCGCCGCCGCCGCGGCGCCTTCAGCTGAGTTTGTAGCGCGGCCACAGCGACTCCTGCGGCGCCGACGGGGCCGTCTGCGCCACGAAAACGTGTCGCAGCGAATCGCGCAGCGCGCGCTTCGTCGCGCAGAAGTCGAACGCCGCCGGCGCGTCGCCCGCGGCCGCCGCGCTGAGGCGGCGCTTCCAGTCGACGTAGCGCTCGTCGCCCGCCTCCTCCGCCGCCGCCTCCTCCGCCCCAGACGCCGCCGCAGCGCCGCCAGCGCGCGGCTGCTGACGCGCGACTCGTCGCCGCCGGCGACGCGGCCCGTGCGCCCGTCGAGCACGTCGCAGGCGTCGGCGCCCCACGCGACGAAGACGCGCGGCTCGCCGAAGACGGCGCCGCGAGCGACGGCGACGCCGCCGGCGCTCTGCTTCACCGCGGTGCACAGCAGCGCCGGGTGCGTCACCGTCGCCCCGCAGCGGCTGCGGAAGCGCGCCGCGCGGCAGCAGAGCGCGCGCGTCGCGTGGTGCTCGCTGAACTTGCGGCCGACGACGACGCTGCGCAGCAGCAGCCGCGCGCGCGCCGCGCGCCGCCGCGTCCGTCGCGGGCGCCAAGAGGCTGCCGAGCAGCGCGCCCTGCAGCCCCAGCACGTTCCACTGCAGCAGCTTGTCGCTGCAGCTCAGCGACGAGCCCCGCCGCTGCGCCACCGGCGCCAGCGGACCGCCCCCCGCCGCCTGCCCCTGCGACTCCGCACCCGCCTCTACACCCGCCACAACGTCCGCCACAACGTCGGTCTCTGCGCCGGTCTCTGCGTCGGTCTCTGCGCCGGTCGCTGCGCCGGTCGCTGCGCCGCAGTTCACCTTCGCCTGCAGCGCCACTTGGCCGTGCGCCACGTGCGTGAACTGCACCGCGTCGTGCTGCTGCCAGTCGCCGTCGACCGGCGGCGCCTGTGGCCCGGCGCCCGGCGCTCGAGCGCGCGCCACTGCGGCCGCTCGACGTCGCCGTCGGACGCGCCGCTCGCGGCCGGCGGCCGCCGCGGCTTCCGCGCGAACTGTTTGAGACAGGCGTTGCCGCAGGGCGCCGAGGAGGTGTACAGGTGCAGCGCCACCTCCTCGGCGCGCCAGCGCAGGGCCCAGCGGCGCCGCGGCGCTGGCGGCGCGGCGACGGCGGCGGCGTCCGCGTCGACGGCGACGACGTCGAAGAAGCGCAGCAGACTCGCGAGCGCGTCGTGGGCGCCGTCGTCGAGGTCCTGCGCGCTCGCGGT
Source organism: Poteriospumella lacustris (assembly GCA_008000375.1). Lineage (NCBI taxonomy): Eukaryota > Chrysophyceae > Chromulinales > Dinobryaceae > Poteriospumella > Poteriospumella lacustris. The sequence continues at coordinate 13,558 of SMOI01000256.1, forward strand.
CGCTTTCTGCCGGCCGCCGCCGACGCGTCGAGCAGCGGCTGCGCCGCCGCGACCAGCTCGAGCAGGTGGCGCACGAGGCCGCGGCGCGCCAGCACCTCCGCGTGCATGTCGCGCACGACGCCGTCGCCGCTGCGCAACGCATCGCTCTGGAGGCGGTGCTCGCGGAGGGCGTCGATGGGGAGCACCTTGGTGCCCGCGGCCACCGACACGACCTCGAGCCGCTCGCCCCACTGCGCCACCAGCGCCGCGACGACCGTTTGCTGCTCCGAAAACTGCTCGCGCAGCTCCGGCGGACATCGCTGTTCGAAGGCTGCGAGAGCCTCACGCGCCACGACGTCGGCAAAGACGCACGTGGACCGCCGCGCCTTCTCCGCCGAGCGCATCGGCACGTCGCCGGCCAGCGCCGTCGGCGCCTCCGCGTCTCCCCGCTGCTCTCGCTCCATCGCCGCTTTCCCCAACAGCGCCACTCCTATCGACACCTGCGAGAAGGACCATCGCGTTGTGGCGCAGCGCTCAGCGGCCTCAGCGTTTGGCCATCGCCGACGCCGCCGACGCGTCGCAGCCGCCGTCGTCGTCATCGTGTACACAGCAAAACTGAAACGTCTAGTACATAAAAAATTCTGAACAAAGCGTAATTACAGGTCAAATCGCAGGATGCTGAGTCCGCAACAGATTTTGGCAGATGGCGGGGCCTCTGCGGTGCCCCGTGCGCTGCAGGCGCAGCGGACGAAGCTACAATGGATAAACACAGGGGAGAGACCGCGCGGAAGGCGCTAGTAGGCCTCGTCGGTGCGCACGCAGCGCACCTCCTCGAGGCGGCGCAGGTCGGCGAGGCCCCAAACCGTCAGCAGCGCGAGCACCTTCGAGTAGGCGCCGGGGAAGATCACGTCGTAGTTCGGCTGCTGCAGGCCCGTCACGGCGACGGTGGCCAGCGCCTCGACGAACTCGGAGAAGCTCAGCCCGATGCCGCGCGCGCCCTTCGGCGTCGCCGCCTCGTCGCCCGGCGGCGCAGGCGGCGGGGGCGACGACGGCAGTGGCGGCAGCTCTGAGCGGCTGCTCGTGCGCGACGGCGGCGCGTGGCCCGTGATCGTGGAGATCGACGCGAACTTCGTCGGCGAAATCGACGGCGGCGCGCCGCGGTGCGGCTTCCGGCCGAAGTACATCGACCTGCGGCGAGAGACGCGTCAGTGCTGCAGGTGCGGCGGGACAAAGGTACGGCGTGACGGACTTACTCTTTGTTGGCTGCGGCGGGCGCCGCGGGCGTCGGCAGCTGGCGCCGCGTCGAGCGCGCGGCGTTGTTCGTCTGGAGCTGCTCGCGCGAGGGCAGCCGCGAGGACACGACGGTCTTGCGGCCGCAGGCGGCGCGGAAGACGTCGCGCAGCGCCGCGTTGGAGGCGACGTAGGGCGCGAGGGCGTAGTCGCGGCAGCAGCGCAGCCACGCGGCCTCGCTCACGAGCCACGAGTCGGGCGACAGGCCGCGGTAGACGCCGGAGGAGGCGGGGCTGCGGTGCTTCTCGGGCGCGACGGGCGGCAGGCGGTGCAGGCCGCGCTCGTTGAGCTGCGCCGCCGCGGGGAAGGCGAGCGCCACGTCGGCGATCTTGCCCACCGCGTCGGCCGCGTACGTCAGAAAGACCTTCCACAGGTTCGGCGCGTACGTCGTCAGCGCGAGCAGGATGCGCGCGTCGCCCAGCAGCGGGTCGTGCTGCAGCTGCGGCCGCCGCCGCCCGCCGCCGCCGCCGGGCGCGGGACACGCGCGACACACGACGAAGTAGAGCGGCGCCAGCGTCTCGAAGAGCAGCTGCGCGAAGGCGACGGTGGCGTCGCGCGCGTAGAGGTCGGCGTAGACGATGGAGGCCACGCGCAGCAGCAGCTGGTACCACTGGCCGAAGTCGACGCGGCCGGCGCCCGCGGCGCTCGGCGCGGCGCCGCGCGGCAGCGAGCGCAGCAGGTGCACCGCGTCCAGCGCGTCTTTGAACGCGTCGAGCGGCTCGTCGGCCGCGTCGTGCGGCGCGTGCGTCTGCAGCAGCGCGGCGTCGCTGAGGAAGTCGCAGAGCTGCTCGAGCGACATGAAGCCGCTGGCGGCGTCGCAGTAGCCGCGGTACACCGCCAGCAGCATCTCGTCCGTCGCCGCGCCCTTCGCGTGCGGAAACTGCTGCGCCGCCGACGGCTGCGGGTCCTCCGCCAGCTCCTCGTCGCAGAAGAACAGCAACAGGCGAAACGCCTCCGCCAGCGACGCCACGCGGCCCGACGGCGACGCGGCGGCGGCGCCGTCGGCGGCGCCGTCGGTCGGCGGCGGCGGCGGCTGCGGCGCCGCGTCGCCGGCGGCCGACGAGAGCAGCGCGCCGACGTCGAGCGCCTCGGCGCCCGCGAGCGTCAGCGCCGCGTTCTGCTGCTGCCAGTGCAGCTGGCGCTGCTGCTGCAGCTGCGCGGCGCGTGCTGGTCCTCGCGCTCGCGCAGCTCCGCGTGCTCCGCCGCGCGGCGGTGCAGCTGCGCGTCGAGGCCGCGAAGGCCGCCACGTTCAACTTGCGCACGGCGGGCTCCTCGGCCGCGGCGGGCGGCGGGGGCGTCGTGGGCACCGCGCTGGCCGCCTCGGCGGCGCTGTCGCTGCGGGCGCTGGCCACCGACGCGCGCGCCGCCTGCAGCGAGGCGAGTCGCTGGTGCGTCAGCTGCGGCGGCGGCGGCGGCGGCGGCGGCGACGCCGACGAGGCGGCCGAGAGCACCGACGGCGCGCGCTGCTGCACGAGCGACGCGACGCTGTCGACGGACTGGCGGCCGCTCAGCAGCGCCGAGTGGCTCGGCGACAAGACGCCGCCGCTGCTGGCGGCCGCTGGCGGCGGCGGCGGTGGCGGCGGCGCGCGGCGGCCGTCGTCGTCGGCGGCGGCGTCGTCTTCGTCGTCGTCGAGCGGCGGCCGCGGCGCGAGAAACGGGTTGTGGCTGCGCGCGGCTCTGGGCGACGCGAAGGGCGAGTGGCCGACGGACTGGGCCTCGGAGGCGGCCTCCGACGCGGCGAAGTTGAGCCCCGCGAGCCGCGTGTTCGACACGCGGATCGTGCTCGACAGCGGCATCGCGCGCAGCAGCGACTGCAGCTGCAGCATGTCCGAGATGTTGCTGGGCAGGTCGCAGCGCGCCGCACAGGCCCGCACGAGCTCCTGGCGCTCGAGCTCGGACAGCGCGTAGCAGCGCACCGTCGGCCGCGACTTGTGGCGGATGTCGAACTCGAAGCCGTCGGCGCCTGCGCCGTGCACTGCGTCGAAGGACTTCTCCTGCCGCTCGGGCGTGATGATGCGACACTTGTCCAGCGGGATGACGGCCAGCGGCTTGTCGTTCTGCGGCCCGTGAAACAGGAAAATGAAGCCGCCGCGCACCAGAGCGAAGCGCTTCACCCAAGCGCCGTGACTGCTCACCGTTTTGCGAAACAGCCAACAGCCAGGCACCACTTCGTCGTCGGGAATGCGCTCCAAGTCGTCCTTCGCCACCTCGCGGAAGGAGAACGTGCCGTCGTACCTCACGACGCCGATCAGCGGCGTGAACTGCCCCGACGCGTTCTCGCCGTAGCACACGTATTCCTCTCCAGTGATCGACACAGCGGACATTTTCCTGTGATCGGAGGCGGCTGGCGAAGGAATGTGCCTCGATCTGCGCCGCGGCGGCGAAGATCGTCGCTCGCACCGTCGCGGCAACGGTCGCCGTCGCGCGCGAATAGCGAAACGCCTTCTGCGTACATGTTATCGCACGGGCTTGCAATACAGAGTCAATATCTGAGAACAAACCATGTACAACTTCAGGGACGGTTACACAGCAACGGGACACGACCCAGCGACGTAGGAAACACACAACACAGGAGAGGGCCAAGGGAAGCAGTAGACACTGCGAGCGACGGTTACTTGCAAACGATCTTGGGGATGAGGGAGCAGTAGTAGCGCGCCTTGTCCATGGCGCACTGGCTCAGGAAGACCTCCGCCCACGCGCGCTCGAAGAAGTGGCCTTCGAACGGGTCGTTGCGGTCGCCGATGAGCCGCGCGAGCTTCAGGTAGAAGCTTTTCGGCCTCCGTAGGATGGCGTCGCGGGTGACGATGAAGTAGCCGAAGCCGGAGTAGCGCGGGTTGGCGATGGACACGTCGAGCAGCTTCTCGTGGCCGTTCAGCAGCAGGTCCTTCACCGCCGGCCCGTACCGCTTCGTCAGCTCGGCGATGTGCGACGCCTTTCTCGACGACGTGCACTTCGAGTAGAGGAAGGCGAAGCCGTCGCTCTTCGGCGGCAGAGTCACCTGGCCGGTGTCGAAGAGCACGGCGAGGTCCTTGCGCAGCTCCTTCACGTCGCCCTGCAGGAACACGATGGCGGGCGGCAGATGGTCGTAGTGGTCGATGATGTGGCTCAGATACACGTAGGACTCGCGGCCGACGTTCTCGGTGCGTTCTTTGACGTGGAAGCCGCACTGCTTCAGCGTCGAGGCCTCGCCGCGGTTGTACACCACGTGGTTGTAGTCTTTCAAGATACACAGCGACTCGAGACTCTCTCGAAATCGCGACACGACGAACAGAACTTCGGACTTGTTGAACGTTTGACAAATAGCGACGGCGGACGCCGCCAGGAAAAGGAACAATCGCAACGTCGACGAGCACATGGCCCCGCTGCGCAATAAACTAAACTAAGAAACTAAGAAGGCAAAGCAACTGCAGCCTGAGGAGGCAGTTGGGTGTCAAACAACGAAAGGGCAGTAGCAGCCGCGGTAGGAAGACTGAACGGTTGGGGTCAAGTGGTGTGGATCCTCGATGATCAGCGTGAAGCCGGCGATGGAAAAGATGGAGAGGTGAGCGTCGGCCACGCCGCTTAGTAGCTACCCAATGGATCGTTTGTGTCAGCCGTGTCGTCCTTCTGACGTCGCCGGTTGATGGACATGCTCAAAGCTCTCAGACCCATCACTTGCCCATTGCCGAGACCACCGCTGGCTCGGCAGTCTGAGTAGCATTGTACGTATTGTCCCCTTATATCACCGCTTATAACAGTAACCTTCGTAAACAATACATACGGAACATGGCGACGACGACGCACCATGTCGGCGACAAGTCGGCGACAAGTCGGCGACAACCGTCTGGCGACAAGCCACGATGACGATGCCAGGTGACCGTTGCGTCGTTGCGTCTCTCCTCCGCCGCCATCGACGGTGGCCGATGTCGACGGACCATTGATTAATGATTGATGATGACTGATGGTGACTGATTGATGATCCATCGGTCGATAGTGAGAGTTGAGTCGGTGGAGCATGTCGAAAATGAAAGCCCTCTTGATCTGTGTGTTCTGTGTTCTTCTGTTCTGAATGGCAGTGGTATTGACTTCGAACGATTTTGTGCGGCAACAATCGCACAGTTTGACGCGGATTCTCGTGAATAGCTAGCCCAATGTGAGACGCTTTAAAGCTGATACAGTGGATCGCGTGTTGTTGAATTGAGTCGAGGGATTCATCTTTCGTCGGATTTGGTGTGAAAGCAAAACGGAAGACTCGGCAGGGGCGGCATGGTTCGCGATGTCTGCTGAGAACTGTCGTAGGAACTTGTGCCTTGCCAGAAAATGTCATGGTATGCATCCTCACTGCCGGGCTCACTTGCAGTCGTTGCCTTCTTCAACGAGATCTGATTCTCCCCGGAGCTCTTGGCCGTGTCTGCGTCGGTCTCTGGCAGTGAGCAGCATCGACTGTGTTGCCGAGCTTCAGAATGCGCACCAAGCAATCATGCTGACAGTACTCTCTGTGCTTTCAAACTACGTACGCCGATGTGGTGTGTGTTGTTCGAGTCGCCCTTGGCAGCGCACCGTTGACGCAGTCTGCGGGACTCGGTGTGAACACCGCCGGGTGCGGTGACGAGGATCCGTTCCCGTCGTACGCGGCGACTGCTGTTCCCAGACGCAGGGAATACAGCTTGAGGTTCGAAACAGGTGGTGCTTGGATGTGTGGATCGAAGGGAGTGTGTGGCCTCCGTCTCGCGGCACAGCGGTGGCAGTGGGTCTCCGTCCGTCGAGATGCCTCACCACGTTTTAAAGGTCTTCGCAACGGATACTTGGTCGATTCATTCCATCTGGCATCCCATTCGTTGAATAAGTGATGATAAATGGCGTTAGAAGTGCCTGGGGCAGCTTCGAGTGCCTCGTGGATGCGCTTGGAGCGATTTCGCTGGATTCTCCGTCTCGGAGGCACAGTGGACGTTTGCGGGTGCACGGTCTCTGTGTGCACGCGTGTGCGGGCCTCTGACAACAAACGACCGAAGACATGTGGTTGCGAGTAGTTGCGACTGTTGCCAATGGACGGTCGCGTCTTCGTGGAGGCGCCTCCTCCAAAGGCGACGCTCCTCCGTCGGTGTCGTCCGCGCCGGCGCTCCACCACCCCGCGCAAGATCTCGAATCTCATCGATTTGGCTTCGGCTGACACAGCGAAATCCTCCTCTGTATCTTCTATCGCGTCGTATTACAATGCACCTTGACGATGATACGCTCCTCTGGTGAGCACTCGGAGCGGATTGACAGTTCGACGAGGTCGGCCACGGCGAACGAGCTCGCCCGCGTCACCGCGGAACATCCTGCGCCACTGGCGTATCGCGACTGTTGTATCAAAAGAAAAGGGCGGAACCAACATCGTTGAAGTGGTAATCAACGATTTAAGTCTGTTTCACTGCTCTGTGACCCACATGCAATGTTTTCCGAAGCACGGTGGCTCTCGAACCACCAGTGCCACCAGTTTGTCGACTATTTTGAATCCTACGACATCCGTTCTTTCGTTTTCTTGAGTAAAAATGACCTGTATCGATAACGCATTATAGATGACATCGAATGAAACTTGAGCGACGCTTGTCTGAGCGACCATTATGAAATTCTGGCTGTTTTCCGGCGCAAAAACTTTTACGAGTCACAATTTTTGCATGTTTTTCGAATAGAAATCGTTGGAATTGCCATAGAAAAATGTAACTCTCACTCAAACAGATAGACACATATATGGGGTACAGGGTATAGTGCTTTTCCAAAATTTCTATGGATTATTGAGGATTTTCCATGGACTTTACGAAACAGCGACCGTCGAGAGCGCGTTCGTACGGCCGCGAGTTTCGTTGCCAAGAGTGAAAAATTATTGCAGTTCCTTTCCGTAACAATGCTTGAGAGATTCAAATAAATATCGGGCGCCGAAATCTATTCGTGCTTATTGCAAAGTGACGTCATAGAATAGAGTTGCACGAGGAGATTCCGAGCAGAATTGCGGCACCCTCAGCCTTCAACGCATTCTGGATGATCGGCGTTCCATACTTCACCATGAACGCACCGCTTTCCATCAATGCTATATCCATACAAAGCTTTCTCCAAATGGTTTGCTCAATATAAATGCAATGTGGTGCTCTGAGACGCACAATATGGCGGAGGTTGGAATGACGGCGAGTCTGGGATGGGCAGTTTGGGAGTCTGTGTCCGTCCCAGCCTCCTCATCGTCGTCGTCGTCGTGTCCTCCTGTGGCGGTGACTGTGACGGTGACGGTTACGGTGACAATCGCTTCGACACGAAAAAGTCGCCCTGAGTAGGAACGAGGTGGGTCCGAGAGATCGTCATTATTGACCAGACTCGCGTGTCTTTTCCATGTCCGCCTTAGCCGCATCTTCCTCTTCGCCAGCGCCCACAGTTCGAGTTGGCATCGGCTGCTTCGTCGTCGACCCGGAAAACCACCCGGGACAAATTCTTCTGGGAACTCGCAAAGGATCTCATGGGGCCGGAAAGCTTGCCCTGCCTGGCGGCCACCTGGAGATGAATGAATCATGGGAATCGTGCGCCGCGCGGGAGGTCCTCGAGGAGACCAATCTGACGCTCGCCAATCTTCGCTTCTTCAACGTGACCGTAAGTCGCTGATCCCGTAATCGGGTATTGTTGCATGGCTAATGTGCTCGCTGTCATCGCAGAACGACGTGGCGATCGACGGTAATCCGCTGAAGCACTACGTCACCGTGTTCATGGTGGGCGAGATCGCCGCCGACTCCGCCGCGCTGCAAAACATGGAGCCGCACAAGTGCGAATCTTGGAACTGGCTGACGTGGGCCGACGTGCTCGCAGTGTTCGAAGACACACCCGAGCGGCTTTTCGAGCCGATGCGCAACTTGATCGCCACACTGCGACGGGCCGAGCCCGCGTTTCTCGGCGATCGATGAGCCGTGAGCGACCGATCAGCGCTGGGCGGCCGTGGCGGTGGCACCGAGCTCAATGTAGAGCTCAATGTGGAGCTCAATACGGCGCAGTAGCTGCAGTAATTATTCTACGTTAACTGCAGCAACTACAGCGCATACAGGGTTCGCTTTGCGCGTCTACAGCTTCCGGAAGAATCCGTCGTCCGCTTTCGCCGCACCTACGATGGACAGGAGCAGTTGTCAGTCCACAGGCTCCCTCTGGTCGACAGCGCTTCGCGCGGCAGCGTTTCGTACCTTTCATCGCTCGCTTGACGCCCTTGGCGAGCCGCTGCACCGTCGTGGCGCCCTCTCCGTTGTACACGGTCTCTCCGCGCCGCTGACCCGCTTTTGCGAAGACCATGACGTTGGGAATGCCGTCGTTCAGAGCGCCGAGGGCTTCCGCGATCTTCATGCCCTCGGGGTGGTCGATGCTCAGCTCGCCGAACTCGACGCTGTCCACCGAGCCCTTGAGCTTGTCCCACGTCGGGGCGAACTCCTGGCAGGAGCCACACATCGCAGAGTATATCTTGACGACCCACACTCTCTCAGACGTCAAAACTTGGGTCTCGAAAGCGCTTGGCGCAAGCTCGGCGGCCACCGGGTGCCACAGGGCGAGCAGTGCGACCAGCAGCAGCAGCAAACAGGTCATCGGAGTGCGCTGCACGGCCGGTTCCTTGACGCAGTCCCAGGCAGGTCAACGGACAATGGACAAAGGCCAGTGTCACAGCTCTCGTCGTGCATCATCGGCAGAGCACCGATCACAGTCGCCGTGCCCAGCGCATCGGTCACCGTCGCCGTCGCCGTCGCTGCGCCGCTCACCGTCATCGTCGTCGTGTCGCTCCCACCGTCATCGTCGTCGTGTCGCTCCCACCGTCATCGTCGTCGTGTCGCTCCCAGCGACGGCGACGGCGACGGCGACGAAGGCGGCGGCTTCTTCGTCGCCAAACGAGCAGCTGATGGCCCATCGTCCATTTCTCAACGATCTATTCGCGATGGAGGCGTCAGAAGCGTGCAGCGTCGAGGAGCTCCTCCACGAGGCGCGTCTGTTCACCAACGCGCGTCGCTCGGACGACGTGCACCGCTGGGAGAAGGTCGTCGAGCGACTGAGCGGGCAGCCCGCCTCCCTGCAAGTCGTGCTGGACGTCCTCCAGCAGCCCCACTTGTTCGCCGGTGACGCGGCGCTGCTGCTGACGGTGGCCAGCGCGGCGAAGACGATGTGCGCGTCGCCGTCGCTGGCCGTGGCCCAGCCGCAGTTCATCGCGCTGCTGCGCGCGCAGCAGCAGTACGCCGCATCGGCGAGCCTGTCGCACGTCTACAGCCAAGCGTCCACGCAGCTGCTGCTCGCCGCGGCCGCGGCGCTGTGCGTCTCGTGTCTCGCGGCGCTGCGCTGCGACGGCGACCGCTTCGGCGAGGCGCTGGGCGCGATGCACGCGGTGGTGGCGGCGCACCTGGCCGGCCTCGACGCGCTGCTGGCGCCGCGAGACCTCGCCGCGCTGCTGACGCTGTGGCCCGAGTTCGTCTCGTTCGCGCGCGTGAAGCGCTTCGTGCGGCTGCAGGCGGCGCGCCAGCGCGTCGCCGTCGACGTCTTCCGCGTCCACTTCGCCGCCGCCGCCTTCGACACGGCCTCCGCCTTCGTCGCGGGTCTCTGGCGCTCGGCGGCGCTGCCGCTGGCGGAGGCCGCGGCGCTGGAGACGAGCTCGCGGTGAGCTGGCTGCGGCTGCTGAGCGACGCCGCGCGGCCCTCGACGCCCGCGACGGCCAAACGCGGCGACGGCGACGCGGCGCAGCTGCCGCTGGACCGCGGCGTGTCGCTGCTGCTGCTGCGCGTCGTGTGTCGCGACCTGCTGCGCTGCTACAGCGACGGCGGCGGCGGCGGCGGCGCGTGGGCCGCGGCGACGGCGCCGCGCGCGGCGGCCGACGACGACGACGCGGCGAACGAGCGGCGGCTGCAGCTCGTCGAGGCCGTCGCCGAGGCCGCGCGCGCCTTTGCGCTGCTCGACGTCTGCCACGTCGCCGCGCTGGCGCCGCCGCCGTCGCCGCTGGCCACCGCCGAGGCCCTCGCCGCGTTCGCCGCCGCCGCCGAGGCGCTGCAGCGCGAGGACGAGGCGCTGCGCCTCCTCGCGACGCTGCAGCGCGCGCTGCTCGACGACTGGCTACCGCTCGCGGCGCGCGACGTCGCCGAGCGCGCGCTGCTGGCGCCGTCCGCCGCCGCCGCCGCCGCCGCCGCCGACGACGACGACGACGACGCCGACACCGACGACGCCGCCGTCGAGGCGCTGCGCCGCGTGGCGCGCGTCGCGTCGCTGTGTCTCGAGGCGACGCACCGCTCGGCGCCGCGCTGCTTCGGCGCCGTGGCGCAGCTGTGCGCGTGGCTCGCGCCGCAGGCGACGGCGGCCGGCGACGCGGCGCGGCGCGCGCTGACGGCGGCGCGCTACGTCGAGGCGCTGCGCGGCGTGTGCCTCACGCCGCTGCAGCGGCTGTGTCTCGCGCTGGCGACGCCCGGCGACGCGCCGCCCGCCGCCGTGGCGCTGTGGGCGCGGCGCGCGCGCAGCGTCGGCCTCTTCGCCGCCGAGGCGCTGCGGCGGCTCGTGGCGCAGGCGCCGCCGGCGACCGTCGCGTGGCGCGCGGCGGCGGTCGACGCGCTGCCGGCCGCCGTCGTCGCGGCGGTGGCGCGCGCCGGCGACGACGTCTGCGCGGCGCTGACGACGGCCGCGCGCTTCCACAGCGTCTCGGCGGCGGCGGAGGCGGCGGTGGCGGCGGGGCGCCAGCACCGCGACGAGAGCGCCGCCTACCGCGTCGCCAGCGACTTCCGCGCGGAGCAGCGCGACGCGCTGCGCGGCCTCTGCAGCGTCAGCGCCGGCGCCGCGCCGGGCGTCGCGCCGGGCGACGCGGCGGCCTTCGCGCGCTGGCTCAGCGCCGCGACGCGGCCGCTGCTGAGCGACGCGCCGCCGCCGCCGTCGCTGTGGCTGCCGCTGAGCGTCGCGCCGGCCGCCGTGGCGCTGCGCCTCGGCGCCGCGGCGCTGCGGCGGCTGCGCGACGCGGCCTGCGACGTCGCCGAGGCGGAGACGGCGCTGCACAGCGGCGGCGTCGCGCTGAAGCTGCTCGCCGACGCCGTCGCGCGCCGCGCGGCCGCCGACGACGCGGCGGGCGCCGACGCCGACGCCGACGCCGCCGGCGACGCGCTGCTGACGCTGTGGCGCGAGGCGCTGGCGCTGCCGCCGCGCGGCCGCGACACGCCGCGCGACTGGCTCGCGGCGCTGAGCGAGGCGCTGCTGGCGGCGCTGGAGCCGCGCGCGGCGCAGCCGGCGCAGCGCGCGCTGCTGCGGGTGGCGACGCCGCTCGTCGCCGACGTCGTCGCCGCGGCGCTGCAGCCGCCGCCGCGGGACGACGCGCCGCGGCGGCTGCTGCGCCGCGCGCTGTGTCTGCACTGCGCCACGCTGCTGCGCCACGCGGAGGCGGCGCCCGGCGCGCTGCCGTTCCGCCTCAAGGGCGACCACATCGGCGCCGTGGGGCTGCTGCGCCTCCTCGCGACGCGCGCGGCGCGCGAGGCGCTCGACGCCGACGCCGCCGACGCCGTCGCGGCCGCCGCGGCGACGGACGCCGCGTGGCGCGCGCTGCTGAGCGCCGAGGCGACGCCGCCGCCGGCCGCGACGCCGCAGTCGACGCTGACGCTGCTGCCGCCGCTCGCGACGCTCTGCGGCGTCGCCGTCGCCGGCTACGTGCGCCACGCGCGGGCGACACCGTCGGCGACGCGCTGCTCGCGCTGCCGGCGACGGCGGCGGCGCGCTCTGCGTCGAGAGCGCCGGCATCGTCGCGGCGGCCTTCGTCGCGCTGCTGCGGCGCCACGCGACGCTGCGCGACGCGCTCGGCGCGGCGCTCTGCGTCGCGGCGCAGTCGCTCGTCGGCGGGGCGCCCGCCGCGCCGCCCGCCGCGGCGCAGCTGGCGCACGGCCTCGTCCTGCGCCACGTCGCCGGCGACGCGCAGCGCGCGCGGCGGGCGCTGCGGCTGTGTCTCGCGCTGCTGACGCGCCTCGTCGCCGAGCCGCCCGGCGCCGACGCCGACGGCGACGGCGACGCGCGCGCTGCGGCCGCCTGCGACGCGGCGCGGCGCTGCTGCTGCAGCTGGCGACGCACGTGTCGCGCGCCGCCGACGCGGCCGACGCGGCCGACGCGGCCGACGCGGCCGACGCGGCCGTCGCGCCGCTGTGCGAGGCGCTGCTGCTGCTGGGCGACGCCTGCGCCGCGCTGTGTCGCCGCGTGGCGCAGCTGCGACGCGCCGCGGCGCCGGCGGCGGCCGAGGCGGCGCTGCAGTCGCTGTCGCTCGTCTGCGCGCTGACGGCGCCGCGCGGCGACTCGGCGCTCAGCGTCGCGGCGACGCTGTGTCTGGCGCGCGCGCTGCCGCCGCTGCTGCGCCTCGCGCCGCCCGGCGCCGGCGACGGCGCCGCGTCGCCCGCCGAGGCGCTGCTGGGCGCCGCGTCGCAGCGGCTGCTGGCGCTGCTGGCGCACCTCGTCGACGCGCCGCTGGCGACGCCCGCCGCCGCCACCGCCGGCGCCGCCGCCTGGCGCGACGCGGTGCGCGCGAAGGGCGACGCCGCGCGCTGGCTCGCGGGCCGCCGCGTCGCCGCGTCGCGCGCCGCCGCCGGCGCCCGCGCGGGGCTCCGCGCGACGCTGCGCGCGACGCTGCGGCTCTGGGCGCAGAGCGTCGGCGACACCGCCGCGCCCGGCCGCTGGTCGCCGCGCCTGCTGCGCGACGTGCTGGCGACGCTGACGCAGCTCGTGGCGCGCGGCCTCTGCGGCGGCGACGCGCTGTGTCGCGCGGCGCTGGCGCTGTGCCAGCGCGTCGCGCTCGTGGCGGCGCAGGCGCTGCCCGCGACGCCGGCGGCGCCGGGCTTCGTGGCGCTGCTGCGGCGCGAGGAGCTCGTCTCGGCGCCGAGCGACGCGGCGCCGGGCGACGGCAACGGCGACGGGGGCGGCGACGGAGGCGACGACAGCGACGACGACGGCGACGCGGCGGAGGACGCGGCGGAGGACGCCGACGCCGTCGTCGGCAGCCGCGGCCTCGTGACCGTGGCGCGGCTGCTGCGCCGCCAGTGCGTCGTGGCGCCGGGGCCGTTCGCGCACCCGGCGGGCGACGAGGCGGCGGTGGCGGAGGCGCAGGCGGTGGCCGAGGCGGCGCTGCGCTGTCTGGCGGCGGCGCTGCGCGACCGCTTCGGCCCCGACGCGGCGCTCGACGTCGACGCGCCGCGCCGCGCCGCGTCTGCTGCGCTGGTGGAGGCCGGCGCCGCGCTGCTGGCGCTGCTGTCGCTGCTTCTGGCGCCGACCGCAGCTGTCGCCTGCTGCTGGCCGAGCTGCTCACGTGCGAGCGCGTGGACCCGCTGAGCGGCCGCGCGCGCCTGTACCAGCAGGACGCCAGCGAGGACCCCGCCACGGCGCAGCTCGCGGCGCAGCTGCACTCCGCGCTGCTCGGGGGCGACTGGAAACGCGTCGTGCACGGCGTCAAGCGGCTGCTGGCGCCGCCGGCCGCCACCGTCTGGGGCGTGTGAGCGCTCTGCGCGGGCGGCTGGGCACGTGATTTATTTTACAACGAGAACGACGGCCGCGCGGGCCCTACGAGTCGGACAGAGAGCACACGTGGTAGGCGTTGACCGCATCGTCGCAGAGCAGCGCGCCGTGCGGCTGGGCGTGCTCCTGCAGACAGCGCAGCAGCACCGATCGGCTGCCCGCGCAGACCGCGTTGTCCTTCTGCGAGACGCGGCTCAGCGGCTGCAGCTTCGTCTGCAGCTCCTTCGCCTGTAAGCAACATTGATAAGTTCGTCGCGCTTCAACGCACAGCGGAGGGGGAGGCGGAGGCGGAGGCACGCACCATCTGCTGCGTCTGGTGCAGCGAGGTCTCCTGGATGTTCTTCAGCTGCAGGTGCACGTCTTCGTACACCTGAGCAGCCGCTTCTTCGACTAACTTTTGCACAAACTTGGGGTCCACGGGTTGGGTCTGACCGACAGGAGATGAGCTCGAGTCTGCCGCCGCGGCGACGGCGTCGACGTTGACGTCGCCGGCCTGGTGGATCAACGCCACGTTTCCGGCGGTGGTCGCAGGAACACCGTACCAAGCTTGTCCCATACTGACAAAGCGCTCAGTGAATGCTTCGATTGTGTCAGCGAGTCAGCGACGCGATCGCTTTCGTCGCGTTTCCGTCGCCGAGGCGAATCGCCGCAGTGGCCTACCCAAACCTACCCAAAGAAACACAAACACACACAGACCACTGCCACATACCCAAACAACCCAAACAACCCAAACAGCCCAAATAGCGTGGGTCTGTCTGCCACAGTCAGAGTCAGTGAGGCTGCCACTGTTGGGGGATCATCCACCAACAAACAGAGTTTACAGTTTACTACCAGTACCACTCCGTGGTTTGCTTCGCATGTGTCGATCGCAAAAAAGAGTTTCACATGACGAAGGCGGTGGAGGACTTTGTGCTGCATCTGATGCTCCGACCGAGATGTTCGACACTTGGCGGATGCGGAAGGTGGTGTCGCCACGATCGTTGTTCCCCGTGACGCCGCCAGTGACGAAACCTCTCCCGACTCCCTCGACCGCGAGCCTTACCATGACAATGGCGGACGACAACTGCGCAGAGCATCTCGAGTGGACAATACCCGCTACGTCCAATCCGAGAGGGTGTACACTGATGAAGAGTACGAAGCCTATTGGAAAGGCGAACGAGGCCTGCAGGAGTGGTGGACTTCTACCGCTGAACGAGGGAAACATCGACAGCCATTGCGGCGATGGCTAAACTATAATTATGACAGTGATTGTAATAGGAACAGCGACAGGGATACTGACTGTCAGCTTAGCATTCTTCTGGTACTATAGGTACTTTGACGGCGCCCTCGGATGGCGCAGACACATCAGTTGCGCTGAAGAAGCTGCAAGAACTGTGCAGGTGGAGGAGGCCTAAAACGCCTTGGAGCCAGCCCCAAGGCGAAAGAACATTCAAAACGATGAAATGATTATTCAATTCTTCTCCGAGTGTATGCTTCTGCTCTCGCAAATCGAACTCCAATTCTCACTCTTGGCACAGTCCCATGAGTTTGACGCGCGACCATGGGGGTTTATGAGAGCGATGAGTGGGACTAACGGGGGCGCCTCCGATGGGAAGGGGCTCGGGGGTGAGGAACTAATGCCCACCCCCGGCACTCGCTTCGAGGAAGAAAGTGTCGATGTTTGTGCAGTGTGGCCTCCTTCTGAGGTCGGAACAGGTTCAAACCATTTCCGACGGGGCCAAAGTCCTGTTCTCCTCGGCGGCCCCGTCGCGTCGGTGGGGGCTAAGTCTGGGATAGGACGTTTGGGTATTTGGGCGCCACAAACCGGCCGCTGCCACTCGCCGCCCAATCTCTGGTCTGCAGTATTGGCAGTTATAATGATCCATCTGCGGTTCGAACATTGCGAATCTATCCGAGCTGCATCATGCGATAGCTAGCAGGATACCCTCGACAGCCTCCACGACTCGCCTTTCCGCTCACCTGCGCGTGCGCGTCGACCGACGCCAAGCCACACCTCTTCGTCTGCAACGAAGCGGCGAATCCTCAGCTCCCAAACCGCGTCTGCAACAGGTGCCATGCAAGTTCTCTTCATTTTCATTGTGTTGGCACTGACTGTCATCGCCAACGCGACGACGCAGCCGCTGGCGGACTGCCCGCTGTCGAACGTGGACGTGTTTCTGATCGCGTCGCCCGCCAGTTACCCGCTGCTGGGCTTCTTGATGAACAGCATCGCGCGCTTCATGCCGTGCAGCCGACGCGTGAACCTGCTCGTCGACCGCGGCGACGCCTACCGCCGGGCAAAGCTCTGGCTCGCCCCCAGCTACGGCAGCCACACCGTGCGCCTCTACCCGTTCGACTTCCCCGACAGCGTCCCCGAGATATCGCACCACGAGCAGCGCTGGCAAGCGGGCTACATCCTGCAGGCGTGGGTGATGCTCTGGGCCGACCGCTACTCGCTCGACAACCGCGCGCCGCAGCGCCGCTTCTTCCACTTCGCCACCGACGCGCGGCAGGCTGCCGAGAGCCACGACGGCGCGGTGGACTACGTCCTCTTCCTCGACACCGACTCCCTCCTCGCCATGCCGCTCACCTGCGCGGCGCTGTTCGACGCCCTGTCGCGGCCGCTGTTCCCCGCCTGGAGCATCGCGAAGCAGAAGCAGTTCCAGGTGCCGTGCGTGAACATGACCGGCGGGGCCTGCGACCGCAGCTACATGGCCTTCTTCCCCTTCGTCTTCCCGCTGCGCGCCTTCCCCCTGCTGCGCAGCCACGTGTGGCAGCGCCTGGACCCCGCGGCCGCCTCCTTCGACGCCGCCTTCAACACGTGGAGCCAGCGCGAGAACTGGCGCCACTTTTCGCAGTTCGTCGTGATGGGCGAGTTCCTGCGCCTGCGGCACCCGCAGCTCGCGCGGCAGATCTTCTGCGACGGTGCGGCGCCGACTGCGGCGTCGGCGCTGCTCGCCGGGCGGCCGGCGCCAGAGCCCGCGCGCACGGACCGCGACCTGCTCTACCCGCCGGCGTCGCTCGGCGGCGCGTGGGCCCTGTCGCTGTCCGAGACGCAGCTGTGCGCGCTGTACGTGCCGCCCGCCGTGCACTACGGCTGGCCCTACCAGCACTACTTGTCCTCGCACGCCGTCGCTCGCGCCGAGTTCAAGCCCAGCCACTTCCGCGCGCCGCCCGCCGAGCAGCGCCACCCGGTCGACCGCCGCTTCACCGGCAAATTCGGCCTCAACACGGTGCGCACGCTGAGCGGCCTCGTCCACCACGGCGAGTGTCTGTCGGCGGCCTGGCGCCTGGAGGACGGCGGCGCGAACGACACCGAGGTGGCGCGTCTGCTGCAGCCGCTCGGCTGCGGCGCGGACACGCGCGGCGGCCTGCACCCGGCGCTGGACCTGCACTTCCGCCGCCGCTCGCTCCCGCGCGACGCGCTGAAGGCGACGTTTCAGTTCTCCTTCGCGCTGGCGCAGCCGCCGGAGCACGAGCGCTTCGACTTCGCCGACGCACTGGGCCACGCGCGCCGGCCGCCGACGGGCGCGGCGTCGTCGAGCCCCATCGCCGCGCATCGCGCAGTCGCTGCAGCGCTGCGCCTCGTCGCCGCCGGGGCCGCAGCGGCTGCGCCTCGTCGCCGCCGGTCGCCGCAGCGTCCTGCGCCTCGCCCGCCGCCGGAAGAAGCGACCGCCGCTGCCGACCGCGCACAGAGCCGCGCCCGTCGCCGCGCCCGTCGCTCCGCTCGACGCCGCAGCCGCCGCGGCCGCGTCGTCGTCCAGCGTCACGCTCGCGGCGCCGAAGGCCCCGCCGCATCAGCCGCAGCGCGTGGCGCGCAGTACCACAACAGCAACCGCCACCACCCGCGGCCGCCGCGCACACAGCCACCAACGCAACGGCAACGGCAACGGCAGCGGCCGCAGAAGGCGGCGCCTGTCGACCGACGACCGCGAGAAGCTGCTCTGCAGCCGGCTGAACCGGCGACTGCCCGTCGCGCCCTGACGCTCGACCGTCGCCTAATTATTTACAAAACTCACGTGGAGGGCGGCTGCAGACAGTACGAGTCGACGATCCACCGCCGCGAGCTGTGGAAGACGTCGTCCTCGCCCACGTCGACGAACGACGACAGCGGGTGCACGGCGCTCTGCTGCGTGCGGAACGGCTGGAAGCGCTTGTCGACGCCCACGGCGGGCGCGGCGGGCCGCAGCAGGCGGCGCTTGGCCAAGAGTCTACAGGCGAGCGACAGAGCGGTGAGCGCGGCGCAGGAGAGGCGCAGGAGAGGCGCAGGAGAGGCGCAGGAGGCGGGCGACTTACTCGGTGGGGATCGGCTGCTTCGGGAGCTCGGCGCTCGGCGCGACGGCCTCCAGCGGCCGCTTGCTGCCGACGGCGGCCGACGGCGGCGCCGCGACGGCCGCGCGCAGACCGTCGCATAAGGCGACGTCCTCGCGCAGCTCGCGGCGAAGAAACGCCAGCGCGTCTTGGCGCTGCCGGCCGCGCTGGTCGCAGAGGTAGCGCGCCTCGGCGACGCGCTGGCGCGCCGCGCAGAGCAGCCGCGCGGTGGGCGTGGCGGCGGTCGGCCGCAGCACCTCCACGTCGACGCAGCGCCCTCCGATCGAGCGCCAAAGCTGGTGGACGGAGCTGTAGCTCGCCAGATCGGCGGAGGGGCCGTCCGAGAGCAGACACGACGAGCCGCCCGTCGCCGTCGACAGATGCGCCTGCACCGCCGCCTGGATCGTCGCCGCCTGCGTCGTCGTGCTCAGCGACAGGTCCAGCTCCAGTTTGTCGAGCAGCGTTACGTGGCCCAGCGTCAGCAGCTTGCTCCAGAAGTCGCTGGTCCGCACGGGTCGATCTTCGCCGAGGAGCGGCAGCAGCGCCTCGTCGACGCGGAAGCTGCGCGCGTCTTTGTCGAGGAAGAGGCGCCGCAGCGCGACCTGGTAGAGGAACGCCTCGCAGATGTCCTGCTTCCTCATGTCGCTGGACTTGGACTGCAGCAGGTCGCGCAGCAGAGGCGACAACAGAAACTTCGGCGCGACGTTGTCGGTGAAGCGGATCTCGACGCGGCAGGTGCTCGACTTCTCCGCCGCCACTTTGAACACGATGCTATCGGCCGCGAGGCCCGCCGGAAAGCTGCTTGTACTCCAATCGTACGCACAAAGAACGTTCTGCTTTCGGTCCGCGAACACGGTGACGTTCGCCGCGTCGACGAAGCTGCTGACTGAGACTTGACGCTGAGCCACCTCGCCCAGGTCGAACAATATCCCATCGATGCGGACGACGAAATACGGCCGCTCTTTCTCTCCGTTGGCATCCACTTCGATAGCGGAAGAAGGAACGAATTTCTGCGTAACGAACAGACGAAGCAACTGCGTCCGCGGAGACGACACGGGCGGCACTCTGTTGATGGAGTCCACCAGGGCCTCCACCCGCCTCTCCGCGTCGGCTAAGCGCTGAGAGCTCATGGTAGCTTTCCTAGCGAAGAAAGACCTGTCGATTGTTTTGTGTTGCACAGCGAGCGCTTTGGCACTTGGCACTTTGGTCACCGCGACGCGGCGACGCGGCGACGACGACGACGACGTTTTTCAAAGACTTAGATGCACAAAGAATCAGGGCGAAATCCGCGGTTTATGCTGTTCTTTTGGTACATTGTGTACATGTACACATTCATAAGAAAACAAGTGATATATGACAGTACAGTCTGGGCCCCACGCTGTACGTCCAATCTCGACGCGACGCGACGACGACGCGACCCACCGCGACACGGAACCGCCGCCGCGGCGCGGCGAACAGTTGAACCGCCCGGGGCGCCTTCCCCAGTCCGGCACATGGGCCTTGGGCCTGGGCCTTGGGCCATGCAGAGCCTCACCGTTCGTGATCGCTTCGTCTCCTTCACAATCTCTTCCGCGTGTTCGATCTGTGCAGACGACGCAGGTGATCGCTCGACCATCGGCACAACAGGCGCTTTTGACGGGATACCATCGGACCATTCACTTTTTGAAAACGCGCTGCCCGATCTCATAGAAAAGGTGAGTTCCTAACACGACTTCTTGCATCGGCCTGCTGCTGTTGACGATGTGGCTGACGCCGGGAAATGCTGTGCAATGTGCAGACTCTAGAACATGCTCAGTTCGTCTCTGTTTCCCTTGTTGCTGGTAGCAGTCGTCCTGCTCCTGTCCGTAGTCGATGTGCAGTAAGTTCCCCGTCGCTGTGCAACATTTCGCCACAGGTCCAGTGCATCACGACTCTTCCTTTGTTTGCACTGATAACTCAGATCTGCCGCACCGACGCGTTTGCCGTCGCGTGCTCCAACCCGAGTCCCGACCCGCACTCCCACGGTACGCCCCACCCGAGTGCCGACAGCGTCGCCAACGCGCAAGCCCACAGTTGCCCCCTCCTTGCGTCCTTCCGGAAGCCCCACGTCTTTCCCCACGTCGTTGCCGACGGCCTTCCCCACGTCGCATCCGACGGCCTTCCCCACACAAGCGCCAAGCGCGCGTCCCACTTCCAGACCCACCAAGAAGCCCACTCCGAGCCCCACCGCTGTCCCTTCCGTGGACCCCACACAGAGCCCCACACAGAGACCCACTGCTGTCCCTACGAACAAGCCCAAGTCGTCGAGCTCTTCAAGCGGCGGTCTGGCCGTCGGAGCCATCGTGGGCATCGTGATCGGATCGGTGGCGGCGGTCGCGTTGGGCATCGTGGTCTACTTCTACTTCAAGGGCCAAAATGCGGCCAGCAAGGAGAAGGCGGCCACTTCGGCGTACGACAAGTTCCAGGACGAAGACGACCTGGACGACGAAGACAACCTGTAAGCGGCGCCGCGGCGGACGAGGGACGCTCTCGACGGCGACGATTGGACCGAGATTGAGCTTTGTGCTGTCCTCTCTCGGCGGATCCCCCAGTTTTGAATTGGTTTTGTTTATTGTAGAAAGTTCGCGTTGTTCTGTAATGTCTAAGTGGTCGGTTATGCGGAGTGACGAGTGCCGCTGGGCGACGACGAGTGTTTCGACGAGACTGTCACGGCCAATAACCAAACCATTAAGGAATTACGAAGTTCAATGCAATCTACACTGTATACCGAAATCAATATGAAGGCTGGGCCTGCACGAAGACGTGAGGCACGCGCGGCAACGCATGCGCGACCAGCAACAATCGGCGGCGCCAGTCTCAGCGCCCCTCGTCCGCCGCGGCGCCGCTTACAGGTTGTCTTCGTCGTCCAGGTCGTCTTCGTCCTGGAACTTGTCGTACGCCGAAGTGGCCGCCTTCTCCTTGCTGGCCGCATTTTGGCCCTTGAAGTAGAAGTAGACCACGATGCCCAACGCGACCGCCGCCACCGATCCGATCACGATGCCCACGATGGCTCCGACGGCCAGACCGCCGCTTGAAGAGCTCGACGACTTGGGCTTGTTCGTAGGGACAGCAGTGGGTCTCTGTGTGGGGCTCTGTGTGGGGTCCACGGAAGGGACAGCGGTGGGGCTCGGAGTGGGCTTCTTGGTGGGTCTGGAAGTGGGACGCGCGCTTGGCGCTTGTGTGGGGAAGGCCGTCGGATGCGACGTGGGGAAGGCCGTCGGCAACGACGTGGGGAAAGACGTGGGGCTTCCGGAAGGACGCAAGGAGGGGGCAACTGTGGGCTTGCGCGTTGGCGACGCTGTCGGCACTCGGGTGGGGCGTACCGTGGGAGTGCGGGTCGGGACTCGGGTTGGAGCACGCGACGGCAAACGCGTCGGTGCGGCAGATCTGAGTTATCAGTGCAAACAAAGGAAGAGTCGTGATGCACTGGACCTGTGGCGAAATGTTGCACAGCGACGGGGAACTTACTGCACATCGACTACGGACAGGAGCAGGACGACTGCTACCAGCAACAAGGGAAACAGAGACGAACTGAGCATGTTCTAGAGTCTGCACATTGCACAGCATTTCCCGGCGTCAGCCACATCGTCAACAGCAGCAGGCCGATGCAAGAAGTCGTGTTAGGAACTCACCTTTTCTATGAGATCGGGCAGCGCGTTTTCAAAAAGTGAATGGTCCGATGGTATCCCGTCAAAAGCGCCTGTTGTGCCGATGGTCGAGCGATCACCTGCGTCGTCTGCACAGATCGAACACGCGGAAGAGATTGTGAAGGAGACGAAGCGATCACGAACGGCGAAAGGACGCGAGTGGCCATGTGCCGGAGTGGGGAAGGCGGCGCGACGGATTCTTCCGCCCTAGGAAGCCGGGCCGACTTATCGAGAAGCGGGATTCCGCGATGTGTATGTTGTGAGTTGCAGGCGCCCTCCTGCCACGCGCCCACACAGACATCGTCGGTCTGTGACGGGTCGTATGGGGGGCGGCGCAAGCTGCGCCACCGGAGGCTCTGACGTGCGTCTTGCCGGGAACCGTGGCGGCTAAAGGACGAAGACTGGCGACCCCACGCGGCCGGTGGGCGATGAGGAGCGATCCGCACGTCGCGTCGTCGCTGCCGTCTCCGTCACACGGCGACTCGCTCGTCACCTGCGTCGAAACCGTCGCAACTGGCCGCAACTGGCCGCAGTCCGTATGTGCCGTACGGACCTGCGGATATTCGGTGGGTCTCGGAGCCAGCGGTGCACACTGGGGCCCGTGAGACGTGTGTGCGCCGTGCCTGCTCTGTGGCCCTTTGCTCTGTGGCCCTTTGCTCTGTGGCCCTTTGCTCTGTGGCCCTTTGCTATGTGGCCTTTTGCTATGTGGCCCTTTGCTCTGTGGCCCTTTGCTCTGTGGCTCTTTGCTCCGGTGCGGACTGTTCAGGGCGGTGGGGCCAAGCGACGGAGGGGCTGCTCAGTGCGGAGTGCGGATGCGGCGGTAGTTACTCGATACAGGAGGGCGCCTAGACGGCGACCGCCGGCGTCTCATCGACCGCCATCGCTGTGCTGGCGGCCGGTGCGGCGGCGGCGGCGGCGCCGCTTTTGAGTCGATGGTACTGCACAGACGCCTGGAACCACTGCAAGACAAGGGGCGTGAGAGCGGAGCGGCACAGTGCGGCGAGCAGAGCGGCGCGTACCTGGTTGGGGTGCTGCGCCACGGCCTCCGACCGCGCGTCGGCGCTCTGCAGGACGACCAAGTGGTCGGGGTGTGTGACGTCGAAGTGGCGCTGGCAGGCCAGCTGGTACGACATGGCTGCGCTCCGTCAACGTCAACAAAGGCGTCAGGCGCGTCATCGGCTGCGAGAGCGGTCACAGTAGACGTACCTCCTGCGCCGGCGGCCACCGCGGCGGCGCTGCCCTGCTTCGCGAGGGCGACGATCTCGCGAATGCTGTCCGGCGCCAGCTTCTCCTGCGTCAGGAGGTTGACGAGCACGCTGTCTGGCGCGTGTTTGAATGCGCAGCCGTGGTAGGCGCCCGGTTCCGGCGGGTTGCCCATGATGATCTTCATGCACGAGTACGGCTGCAGCAAGAGACGACGAGTTAGAGTCAGCGGCGGCGCACCGAAGCGGAAGGCCACGAGAACGTACCGTGTAGTTTCGCCGCGCGCCTTCCTTTCCGAACATGTGGCGGAAGGAGTAGGCGTAGGTCTTGACGAACTGGTCGGTGGACATCACCTGCGTGAACTGCGCCTGCATCCAGGCGACGGCGCCGTCCAGGTCCATGCCGCAGCCCTTCAGGAACAGCGTGTACTGCAGCCGGCCCCAGTGCTTCAGCTTGTGGTCCTTCAGGAGGCCGTTGTGCAAGTGGCGCATGCACAGCGGGAAATGGACCGCCGCCGCCGCCGCGACCTGCTCGGGGCTCGTGAGTTTGTCGACGCTGCTCTGCGCCGTCCGCTGCGAGAAGTCGCTGCCGATGAACTGCTTCGACATGTTTTTGAGGAACGGCAGGATGCGGACGTCCCCGGACGTCATCCCGTCGAAGCACGTGCTGGCCACGGTCAGCGCGTGCGACAAATTCTGGCGAAATCTGTGAGGGACGAGTCGGTCAGGCGGCGCGCGGGCACAACGCAGCGGCGCCGCGCACGAACCTGACGGTGATGATGTTCAGCAGCCGGTTGAAGGGGATGTAGGCCTTCCCCCTCTCCAAATACACCTGGCGGGGCGCGATAAGCTGCAAGGCCTCGAGAAAGGGCACCTCGTAGAAGACGGTGGCGTAGAAGTTGTTCTCGTTCACGCCCGACAGACCCTTCAGCTTGTGCTCTCGGGCGTTCTTGTCCTCATTCGAGACCGCCTTGAAATGAAGCCCGTTGTGGGCCATAAAGTCTTGCTTCTCGTCGTCCGTGAGGTACTCCAGTCGCGTTTTGAAGAGCAGCGTCTCTTGCGCGAGAAACCACCGCCGCAGATCCTCCGTGCGACAGTACGCCAGCCTCAAGATGAAGTGGCTGGCGCAGTCACGCTCCGAGTCCGACAGGCCTGCATAGACGCTGGAAGACTTCGACGCCGCCCTGATGTGCTTCTTCTCCGCCTAAATCACGCAGAACGGTCGGTTCGACACGGCACCAGCAACGACTCGCGACGCGAAGACTTACTTCGCGGATTTTCCCCGCGAGTTCCTTGTCTTCGAAACCTCTCGCCTTCAGCATTTCGATGCTGCGGAGAAGTTGGAGACGATCGATCGCCAAACACTCGAACTGGTCGAGGGTCAGCTCGCGGGTCGGCCCCACATCGAAAAACGTGGGTGGCAAACTCAACCTGTCGCCATCTCTGCGGGTCAGCGCCGCAGCGGAATTCTTTGCGACGACAGTCTGCATATCTCCGTCGATCGGTATGGAAAATGATCGCTAGGGCCGTCAGATTGACGCTGAAAAGGGGTCGCCGTCCCAGCGACGACGACGCTCAAATTTAAACGAAGTTATGCGGGTTCCCGCAATACGACCAGGCTATATTGGCGGAACCCGACATTTCCGAGCCCAGTGAGGAGGCCTCGCCCATCGCCGTCCACGGTGCCGTTTACTCGTGTTCTCTTATTCAAATGTCTATTGTGTGTTGTACAGTAGTTACACCAGACACTTTATGAATAGTCTCGCAGACAGTGGCGACTCTGCGGCAACCCTACGTCTCTCTTTGCTCGCACAATCGACCGCCGCAATCTGACCACGTCTCGCAGACTGGGAGCGCTACTCTCTTTGGCGGTGTTCTTCCATTGCACGACGTCGTCCGTCATGTCTCTTGCCTTGCGTTGCTTGTGTGGGTCCATGATGCGCGAGTGTGCTGCCCCAGTGCCACTGAAAGTGTCCGGGCTCGTGTCTCGCTCCTTTTCCATCTGCTCGACGGACTCGTGTGGCAGCTTTCGATGGCTGGAAAATGAAAGTCGCAGATCAGATGCGGCTCGCCGACCGCTCTCTGAGCATTCGATTCGTCCGTCTGGTCCAGCGCCGATGTCGAGCGGAAAGAGAAAGTTCGCGACGAAAGCGCCGGCGGCCACCGCCAGCGCAGAGCCGGTCGTGGTCGACTTGGTCTCGACCGCACCTTCTCCCGCCAACAAGCGAACCCGCTGCGACGAGGCTCTTGAGGCACCTGCAGCAGCGGCTGCCGCTCCTCGCGAACCGTCGTCAGCGGTCGCGAGCTCTGCGGCGGCGGCGACGGCGGGCGAGGACGACGCATCTCGCAAACGCGTCCGCGCCGGCTTCGCCTACGAGACAGACCCGTGCCTCGCCATGCTGAGGAGAACGCTCTTCGTCTTCACCGACGGCTCCTGTCCGAAGAACGCGAACGTGCACGGGCCCGAAAACCGGCTGAATCCGGCGGGTTGGTCGTTCGTCGCGATGCGGCCCGCGCACGTGCTGCTCGAGTCGCTGCGGCAGCGGAGTTTGCGAGTCGACGCCCGGTCGGAGAGCGAGCTGGGGCAGTTTGTGGCGCAGCATTTGAGTGACGCGGCCGCCGGCGACGAGGCGACTCGGTGCTTCGGCCCGGTGTTTCTGCCGACGCAGCGACCCGACGGCGACGGCGACGGGGTCTGGTCCCACCGCAACCTCTGGCTCGGCGCCGGCGTTGGCTCGAACAACACCGGCGAGCTCTCCGGCCTCCTCGAGGCGATGCTCTACCTGCTGCACCACTGCGCCCTCCTCCGCCCCGCTCGCGAGGCCGCTCAGCCGCCGCCGCCGCCGGCGACGCTCACGTCGTTTCTGCAGCAGAAGAAGCAGAAGCGGCTGACGGCGAATGTGCCGCAGGAGCCGCGCCCTGCCCTCTCGCCCAGCGTCGACGCGGTCGATCGCGTCGTGCTGTGCTACGACAGCACGTACGCGGCGAAGTCGATCAGCGGCGAGTTCAACGGCAGCAAGAACCGCGAGCTCATCGCGCTGGGCCGCTCTCTGCTCGCCCAACTGCGCGCGAGGGTCGACGTGCAGCTCGTGCACGTCAAGGCGCACAACGGCCACGCGTGGAACGAGCTGGCGGACGCGCTGGCTCTTCGCGGCGCGGGGGGAGAGCTGCTGCGCTGCCATCGCTTCGGCGGCGCGGCGGACGCCGATCGATCGACGTCGTCGCGGGTGACCGTCGGCGAGCAGGAGCTCTCCCTGGTGCCCCACGGGCGGTAGCCTAACCCTATCCCTGACCCCAACCTGCGCAGCAGTCTGTGTGGGGGTCTGTGTGGCGGCCAACCGTTCGGCGTTGTAAATAGTAAAACGGTACAAAGTGACTCTCTCAGCGCCCCAGGCGATGGTACTGCAGGCGCAGCAGCTGCATCGGCCGTCGCAGCGACGGGGACAGCTCCTCGAGCCTCGCGGCCGAGGCCGACTCACCCTCAAAGCGAAAGAGAGCGCTGCTGAGCTCGTCGAGGGGCTGCGGCGCCGCGTTGACCAAGGGCGGCAGCAGCGGGCTGCCCGTGTCACTGGCGGCCAGCGGCGCCGCTGTCAGCCGGGCGGCGCTCCAGTCCAGGTCCGAGTGCAGCGTCACGACGCTGCGGAAGAGGCGCGCGCGCTCTTCGCCGAGCTCGGCGAGGGCCCACAGCACCTTCGCCGCGGAGATGCGGATGGGCAGAGCCGCGATGGCCGCGAGGGCGGCGTCCCGTTGGGCGGCGGCGGCTATCGCACCAGTCGAGAGGGCGTAGTGCTCGAGCAGCAGGTCGCGCATGAGCGCCGTCTTGGCCTTGGCGGTCTTCGCGTCGTCCTGGCGCAGACGCGCCACCAGTCGCCGGTCCAGCGGCGGGCGGCCGTCCAGGTGGAGGCCGCGAAAGAGCGCGTCGATGTCGCCAAAGTGCGTCAGCAGCGCTGCGGCGGTCTTGCCCCCGATGCCCTCTGCTCCGCGCACGTTGTCCGCTGCGTCGCCCGTCAGCGCAAAGAGGTCCGGGACCTGGCGCGGCAGCACACCGAACTTCTGCCGCACGTCGTCGGGGCCGGTAATCGCGTAGCTCTGCGGGTTGAGGACGTGCACCCCCGTGTCGACGAGCTGCAGCAGGTCCTTGTCGCTCGCCAGCAGCGCCACCGACAGCCCACGCCCCCTCGCCCAGCGACCCAGCGACGCCATAAGGTCGTCGGCCTCGTAGCCTTCCTGCGAGAAGCACTGGACGCCCAGCGCGGAGAACACGTAGGGGGCCAGGAGCAGCTGCAGCTGCAGCTCTAGGGGCGTCTCTTGGCGGTGCTGCTTGTACTCCGGAAGCAACTCTGCGCGACGGAGCGACTTGCGGCTGACGTCGAAGGCCATCGCGACGTACGACGGCTGCGCGTCTCTCACGAACCGAGCGAACCGAAGGGCCGCCACCGTCAGCGCGGCGCTGGACAGGACAATTTTGCTCGAAAGATCCCGCAGTTCACCCGCGGGACTCGATCGCTGCGCCATCGCAACAGCGGTCGACCGATGGAAGAACGCGTCGGCCAGCTCCGGCGACTTGCCTTCCCGGCTGAAATACCCGTGGAACAGCATCGCGGTGCCATCCAAAACGTACAGCGTCTCCGAGGGCAGGTCTTCGTGTGTAAATGATGTTGATTGGCTCGACATGCGCAAGGTCGC
>SMOI01000257.1:0-45542 GCA_008000375.1 Poteriospumella lacustris
TTTCGACATTGATGCGTTCCGTTGTGTGGACGTGGATGTCAGGGGAAAGGAGATTGCCACAGCTGGTCGGAGTTCAACAATTTTGACCGCCGACGCTTCGGATTGAAAGAATAGTCATTGATCGATGCCGTGTTGGACTGTTGGACTGCTGGGGTTGAGACAGATGTGTGATGGTACGATGAAGGTGGTTTTTATGGAACTGATTATATGGTAGTAGCGGCTATGTGAGGCAAATCGTGGTACTTGGCGTTACATTTGCATGACGCACTCTCCAAACTCTTGTACAGCGTTAGCCAAACATTGCGATAGTTTAAGGCGATACTATCCACTATTTTGTACAATGTACATGATGATGATGGTCTTGGCGGTTCATTGCTTTCGCTTTGTATCTCAATCAAGGGGCTCCTCTGAATAATTACATTTGATAACTGCACACGATGTTCCATGCTTTTTATTGATACCTGGCTTATGTATCTTACTGATCGTAATCATCGCATTGAAAATTCACATGGACGAGCATCTCTTTTCAAATATCGGCTTTGTCACGGACTCGATTGATGCCACGAAGCACCTCGTTGGATCGATTGAACATGATCTTCGAGACATCCGAACTATGGTTCAACAGCGACTACAAAGACGTGTTGATTTGGAGCAGTTAGTATCCTTGCTACAAACTGATAACGATATTTTGAAGGTAGCGCATTCGACAAATTATGCATCGCATACAATATCATGACCACTTCCGCTCTACAGAACAAGGTTATTCTCTTAGAAAAGGAGAATCAAGCTATTCGAGAATCTGCAGAGGAACAAATGCAAGCGCTTGAAGACGAATGCGAAGGTCGCATTTTGACCGCACAAGCAGAAATGGACCGAGTCCTGGCCGACAGCCGAGTCTTGAAGGTAACGCAATCTCGTACCTATAGTAGTTCAGTTCGCCTTTTAATAGCTGCGAATTCTTATCAGGAGGATCGCGACACAATTCTTGCTAAGGCTCGAGAGTTGGACACATATTGCACCGGGGTTGAAAATGAATTGTCCGCGCTGAAGTCTTCATACGAAACCACTTTGCAGCGACTGCGGCAGACGGAAGCAGAGGTTCGATTGCTGATCGCTTCATGAGAGAATGTTCATCACTAGCTTTATTGATCACATGACTGGGTATTGGACACAGAAGCAACAACTTGAACTGCTGGCATCGTCGTTCGTTCAGGATCAGCAGCGACGGCAACAAGAATATGCGACATTGCAACACAAGCACGACGAAACGCGACATAAGCTGCAGCAGTTGGAGGCATGGCAACAGAGTATTATCATGCGACACGAGCACTCACTGGAGGGATCTCCTAAAGTAGTGCAACGGCTGGATCAAAGGTGAGCTTCGTTTTCGATGACGTCCAATATCTGCGTTCTTATCACTGTCGATCCCGTGTATCACAGAGTCATGCAAGAGTACCGAGCCTCACCAACGCAAAGCCAACCGTTGCAACCACTGAGTGACCTGCACTTTGAAGATGAACGAAACCCATACAGAGATACAGGTGCCTTGTCGTCATCAAGCGTCCACCGCTTTCCGTTGTTTTCCGATGACAATCAGTCGGATTACGACAGCCCTCCTGTGCCGTCCAGTGCATCGCGCCAACAGCTTCCTCAACAAGAGTATACACATCAAACGCAATCACCAACGGTATCTATAGGTGACGTTCATCGACAGCGAATGGCTGGCGATCACTCGCCGAGTAAGTCCGCCACCGCAGCCGACATGTTCGATTTGAGAGATCCCGATGAATTCTACGAAGGCGAAGTGCAGCTCAACGACTTACTGCACTTCAAAATATGAGCAGACGACGTGTGTTTATTTCTTGTCCGTGTTATTGTGTTTATACGTTGCGTTGTTCTGTCTGGACTTGAACATTGTGATGTTTCTCGCTGGACAGGTTATAGAACCAAGAGGGAATGAGGTGCATGTTTGATGCACGGCTTGTAACTGCTCAACAGGTTAACGGTCTCTATTCGTTCCCAGTCACTTTAGGATTTGTCTTACGTCTGATCTTAGATCTGTCAGGAAATTGCAGTCCACAGAATGAGCCGTGCGTACATGGCGCGGTTGACGTTAACAGTAATGCGGAATGGTCATTTGGTAGTGTGGCGTTGTTCTCATCTCCCAGCCTCCCAGGAAGGCGTTTCAGAAGAGGCAGAGGAAGAAACGACCCGGCTCCGTTCGATGATGTGAGACGGTGTGACATTTGGTGAGATTGTTGTCATTATCGAAGCTTTGAATGCGTATCACAATTGTATTTGACATAAGAATAACGACGATTAAGTGGTCATGAGTTCGTGGTTGAATTGGTTCGGCAATGGTGGATCAGGAAATTCCTTTTTGAGGTGGTTCGGTGCGAAACATAACGATCCCATTCGAACGATATTGATTGGGTTAGATGCGGCAGGGAAGACCACCCTTTTGTACAAACTGTCTCGTGGTGCAGAAGTGACAACGACAATTCCTACCATCGGTTTCAATGTGGAAACAATTGAACTCAGCAAAGGAGACTTCGTCTGCTGGGATGTGGGTGGTTGTGACAAAATCCGACCACTGTGGAGGCATTATTTTCAGAGCAAGGAAGTTATGATTGTCATGGTAGATTCAAATGATCGTGACCGTATGGAATCTCTTCACGAAGAAATGATGATGTTCGCCAAAGAATATCCTCTTCCCCTGTTGATATTGGCCAACAAACAAGACTTACCGAACGCCATGAATGTCCAAGAGGTTACCCAGGCTTTGCGTTTGAACTCATTCACTGACAGATATTGGGAAATCATGCCGGTATGTGCTACAACGGGTGAAGGGTTGGATGGGTTCTACGAAGCTCTCCACCGCGTTGCTCGAGGAGGATTGACAGCCGCTCCACAACCATCTCCTGAGGAAGCTCAGCCGACCCTCGAGTCTTCATCAAGTCCTGATACAGAAGACGTGGCATCGCCACCTTCGTCTTCAACGCTTGCTCCAATTGCTTCATCAACCTCTCCCGATCCAGCGTATGTCGATCACCAAAAGAAAATCTTCGACGCCGCATGGGACGATTGGACCAGTCGTCCCATCGCCCCCGACAACAACGATGATGCTTTTACGCAACAATTGCTCGATTTTCAACTCGATATCTGGGACCACTACACACATGTGCGCATCGCGTATATCTATTTGCTTCGCCACGGATGGGAGGAAGGAAGCCGGCTGATTCGCGAGAGTCTTGAGAATTTCATTGCGAACAGCCACCGCACGGCAGCACCAAACGGTGGAGGAGGACGTAGCTTTCATTATACTATGACCAACTTCTGGTGCGCCGTTATATACTTCTGGGTCAGAGTGCACACCAATAGAACAGGAAGTAACGAGAGCGACTTCCCCGGGTTTTTACGCTTTGTGGCGGACAATCACGACGGTGAAACAAACTTGGTCGACAAAGGTCTCTTCCGACAATATTACTCGAACGGCGTCATCTTTGGTGAAGAGGCTAAGCGATCACTGGTGGCTCCCGATCTAAAGGACCTTCCCGTCTACGTCTGACCTTGCTGTGTCAGCTGAAGACCACCTTCGTTTGCATTCCGCAAGTCCACATATCGTAGTAACAACATCTAATTGACAGGGCGCCCCAAGTTTGTTGCGAAGGCCACAGGGCGATGTGTTGTATGTACAGCATACTGGATACTGCAATGTCGTTCGACTTTAAAGCCACTCCATTGTACAATACGATTCACATTTGGAGCTAGCCAATGTGTTTATACTTGCAGTAATCGATGCTTCGCAGTGTACATAGCGCGATGACGAGCACGGCTCCTTCGGATGCCATCTAAACCATAAATAGGAACACCTTTGAGAGAGCAATCAAAAGATACACAACAAATAGACGTCCGCCTTTGATAGGGACGGGACCAGTATCCACGGGGAATCCCAGTACTTGAGGCTCCTGGCCAGCAAGAGGATTGAAGGGCAAGGAGAAAGAATGGACGTCGCACGCGGCATTCTGAGGCTCATTGGGTTGCATGAGTTTTTCACCTTCAAGGCCTTATACTTCCTTATGTATTCCGGATTTGGCGTGTTAAGCCCATATGCTCCCGTGTACTATGAGCTCATGAACCTGACGAAGGCCCAAATCGGGATCTTAACGATGATGCCCAACTTTTGTAGCTTCTTAGTGGCGCCCATTTTCAGTGCCATCAGCGATATGTTGCATGCACATTACGAGATCATGGTCATTTGTATGATTACATCCACTCTGGCCATGACCACGACGCTGTTATGTGGCAGCTTTGGTAATTTTGTCGTTGTCACGTTGATCACATCGATCTTACGCGCACCCGTCTCGCCAAATGTTGATGCCTTGGTGATCGCCAGCTTGTCGGATAAGACTCGATACGGAGAAATGAGATTGTGGGGAGCAATCAGCTATGGTATTTTCTCACTCATTGGTGGATTGATGACGTCGACGGGAAATCATCCCGCGGAACGACAATCGCCCCAAGAACAACAAGCAGAACATCGCGCCGAAGTGACGGCGTTTCAGTACGTGTATCTCTTGCATGCATTATTTTTCATTGCCTCTGGATTCCTCGTCTTGTCGATTGTGTATACGCAATTGACGGAGCGTGATATTTTACCGAAGATTCGTTTCCATACGTCGCCTGTGAGCTTGTCGATTGTCAATTTGGACGAAGATTCAGTCAAACTGCTGACCACCGATCTCCCCCCTTCTGTTGCTGATTCAGTCGACATTCACGATGGTAGCTGTGTACGTATCTCAGGTCATCCTACCTCAACGAAGAAGATATCATCCTCAGTGTCCTCGTCGTCCAACGACGCACCGGGAGCGAAGACTTCGTCCTCCAGTGTGACCACGGCATTCTTCGATGTCTTTCGTAAACATCCATCTGTTGGTGTCTTTGCTCTGGTTGTGTTTTTATCGGGTTTTGGCTCCGGAGTCATTGATGCCTTCTTGTTTCTTCGACTGAAACAATTGGGTGGAACTGGACTGGTGATGGGTGTGTCGCGGTTCATTACCTGCGCATCAGAAGTACCCATGTTTCAAATAGCGGGTGGTTTGCATCAAAAATATGGAACCTGGGCGATGTTAACGTTGACACAATTTGCCTTTGTGGTACGTTTCACGTATTATTCGTTTTTAACGATTCCGTGGGCAATTCTACCCTGCGAAGTGTTGCATGGGCTGACCTTCGCCGTGACATGGTCCGTGTCTTGTACCTTTGCCAACATGGTTTCACCACCAGAATGTCATACAACCATGCAAGCGCTGTTGGAAGGATTGCATTGGGGCTTTGGCAGTGGAATGGGGGCCTTGGTTGGTGGTTATTTGTATGATTCCGTTGGGGCCGTGCGATTGTTTCAATTTTCAGGTTTTTTATCGTTCATCTCGTTATGTCTCGCAGCCTTTACATGGATGACGGTTGGTCGTCGGGACGACAAATTCCCGGAGCCATCTGTACATCAAGCCACGGATGATGGCCTAGAAAGTTCGCGGGATTCATCCGGGCTGCAGATGTTATCGAGCCAACCCAATCGATCCGATGGAAGCGTGGTATACTCTTCGCTGTTGCACCGCAATCCGCACAGTATGGACGAGGGAGATGGGGATGAAGAAGAGGATCGTGTGTATGTGTAAGCTTGTTTCTGTATGTGAGTAGATGGCGAAGAAAGAGAAACAGAGAAAACGAAGAAGTGTGGTGGCGGATAGTGGTGGGCTCAGCTTCTAAACTAGCATTTAGGCGATGATTTAGTAGTGCAGTGTCTGTCGTTGTGGCTGCGACATGCCATACTTTATAGTGCAGTAGACTGAACTATTTTTCTTTCTCAGTTGTACAAATCGTGACCTCTGGCGACTCTTTCAAGGTCGACTTCTCACCCACGACCCAGTCATCGTCTAACCTCTTCCAAAAACAGTAATTCTCACCATTTTGCAAACAGTAACTGGAAGATTAATTGATTGCAATAGCTAGCAACTGAAGACTCGGTGTGAAAGCATAGTATAACACATGCAGTACAGTACATACTAGGTACAGTATGTGTGCAATGTTCGGACGTTCGGACGCTGTCCTCATTACATAAACAAACCCAGCTGCAAGAAGGTTTGGGAGGCAGAATGGGGATAGACGGATAGACCTTCAAATAACCAAACGGCCGATGGTATCCCATAATATCCACCGCGAAGAAGAAGACGAAGAAGCATTTGAGACGGAGATCTGCGCGATATCATACCACAAGTCAATTCGCCAGACAATAAAGTACTTCGAGATGGTGTTCGCAAACTGTTTGTCCATTTGGCAGAACGAAGAGTTTCGCCAATTCCTTGCGGACTACTGGGAAGAAGCCAAGAAGTATGACCCCTTCATTGCTTTCTTGGCGGTCTGGGGTGTCTTTACCCCTCCGGTCGGAATGGATGTTCGTAAACGAACCCGTACGATCATTCTTGTCATTCAAGTGATGATCAGTATTGGTCTTTCGATTCAATTGAAATGCCAACGAGATCCGATGGCTGGAGGCGTTGTCGTGATCATGACGATGATCTTCAGTACAATCCCTTTGGAGATCATCAATCTGTTGTGGTTCCGCGTCGTGATGAAGAGATCTCTTCTTTTGGAGGAGTCTCAAAAGACAGACAGTTCTTGTCGCAGATGTTGCATGTGGACTCGTCAGTATTTGGGAACGACGTTGGGTGTGTTATTAACCCTGTGTATCTTCAGCTACTCCATTGTCTTTTTTATTTTGGCTTTTGCGGGCATTCACCCCGGATGCGATTTGAAGGCGAAGAATCTCATTATCCGCAACATTTTGCTTTACCAGTTCTTTTTGACGCCCACATTTATGTCTTTACCATACTGGCGTGAGATGTCCGTTTATTTGTCACTGTTGGGGCCTGCTGGGCCTGTGGTTGGGACTTATCTTTACGTTAAAAAGAATGGCTTTCATCCACCAAAGAAGGAACCAGAGCTTGAGAAACCTGCCGAGGAGACTAAAGACATCGAGGCCTCGAATTCCGCCTCTGCGTCGGAGCCTGTCAAGCAGGATGCCTAAACTTTCGTCGGAGTATATCAAGAAGGAGATCGCTGCCAAGATGAAGAAGCCATTGGGATAATGCGAAGGATGGTAAGAGGATCATCACATTAGCGGTTGTTGGTATGTGCGAAGCGCATTTTATTGGTATTATCGGTGCTCGTTGAGAGATCCCGCGGTTTGGTGTTCACCAGTGGTCGTCATTAGTAATTCCTCGGCACTGCCGATTGGACCATATGTTTTTCATTCTTTCGCATTTGTTGGTGAATTATATGTTGGTTACTGTTTTCAGCAACCACTGCAATTTTGTCTTTCCTTCTGACCAATGCCATCTTTCATTCTGATCGTTCTTTCGAGTTAAGGATGGTGCACATAGAGGTTTCTATTTGTACGGCAAAGGCTGGCAAACAAATTCACATTCGTTAGTATGATGGTGTTGATGGTGTTCATCGCACGCTTCTTCAGTACGTTCTCTCTTTCTGTCGTCTCGTTGGGACCTTCTTGGCCCTATATCGGAGACTGATGTTTCAGTAATATTCTCTCTCAAATTTCTATCTTTCGAACCTTCTCTCTCTCATAATTATGATCTACTTGCCTAACCATCAAATAGTGGCCACTTCAAGGGCTACGTCTCTGTCGAGTGAGTTCCTCTTTAGGCTGCGAGAGATCAACGGTCATTATGCGAAACTGTGATTCACTTCAACTAAAAGGTTCAATAGGAACTTTCGCCTCTCAAATACCGTTTATGGTCGTCGTCGCATCGAAGTAGATTTTGAGGGTTGCTAATGCCGCAAGACATGCCGCGACCACAAGCATGCGGTTGGTGAGCTGCTGCTGGATGGCGGCGATGATTTTAGGAAGCGTGTATTGTCGTGCGGGAAATGAGGATGAAAATGTGTAAGAAAAACAAACAAACGAGAACAAGAACAAGAAGAGTGGTGGCGGAACATGATGTGTTTATTTAGAGTGTAGCGTCGTGTCTTTCTTCATGGCTACGACAGAACATACTTTTAGGCAGGACACAGTTGTACAAATCGTGACCTATTCGTCAACAGGAATATACCAAGGGGGTAGAGGCCCCGCCCGGTTGAAGCGATAATCCATCAAGAGTTCTTGGTTGTCTGCAATATCCGTCAAGGAAACCATGACAATACCTGCACGAGGATGCTTATCTTGGCAAGCAGAGACGTAGATAGGTTCGAAGGTATTGGGATCAATGTACCACAAACCGTTTGCGAACTGATTCATGTGCTTCATGTACTGGTGTAGTCGCTGCCGACTTTCCGGACGCCAAGATTCACTCGCTTGTAAAACTTCTGCCCACGCAAAATCCACGGGAAATACGTTCGGTTTCACTCCCTTTGGGGGATGATTGATGATGTCACCTACTGCATATGGGAACGAAGGGCGCGAATAGTCAGTGGCATCAATGGACCCTCCCACAGTGGGACAACTGATCTTGTAGATGCTATCCCCTGATATAACCTCCCCACCTTTGATACATGTTTCACCAGAGGCATTGATGATTGCATGTAAAGGTGGCGGTGGAGTGTAGAAACCTGGATAGAAGGAAACGAGTTGGTGCTTTGTGATCTGGCCTGACAGTATTACTCCATTTCCAGCGTTCAGAAGCCGAGATGGTTCGATTTTAATCGAAAAAGACAGCATATTCTGGTACTCTTGATCGAAAAATCTGTGGATGGTTTGAGTAATGTCAATCGATGGCAACGGTGGTGCCATTTGTCGCCATCGAAACAGTGTCTTCAGTCGTTGCATCATCATTTTCAGTGAATAGAAACTGACCAACAGTCTATCTCACGACCGTGAAAACTTCAAGCATTAAGGCGCTCTTGGCTGTACGCCTGGATTTTATTGTGATGAACGGTATCGATACAATTCGCGATTGACACTCACGGTTGACCAGCAGAAGAGCTACGCGTGCGTACGCAGTCAGAGATGTACATACAAAGTCACATATTATTGTCCTTATATCAGTTAATAAATACCAACTACGTACATAATCACCATACAACTAAGTATGTATGTATGTGGGATCGACATAACGGCATAGCGCATTAACTCGTTGACAATTAGACAATAAAATCCTTTCGACAATACAAAAGGAATTCCTACTATAATAATGTCACAATAAAACAGAGGTACTGCGATGGTGACAGATACAAATATGAATTTGCTGCTCGATGTCCCAAACCCAAAGCCACAAGCACGAGAATAGCAAAGCTACGAAGGTGCACGCGATTACGGGCATTACGGATGGACATGGGATGCCCTTGGTTAAGCCAAGTACCCAATGAGCGCCGCTAATCATTCTTGACAGATCTTCCAAATGTAGGTCAACGCTACCAGTCGTCAAAAAAGGACTCATCGGGCTCAGAATGACAATCATGATCATAAATGTCCAAATAATTCGCTAAAGGACAGAGATTAGCGCACTTCCTTCATCCGCTGGAACACAACCAAAAGACAGACTTACGTATCCTCGGAGTGTTTGGAGCAGGCACACTAACAATCGTCCGGCAATAGATGTCGTCAATGGCCTTTGACCCTGACGCTAGCCAATCGTAAATATCTTTTCCCTGCAAATCTTTAATCAATAATGACAACTGTTGAGCGTCTGCTTGAACACCCACTGCTGCCAAAACATCAGTGACGTCCTCTTGCTTTGGCGACGAATTGCCACCCAAAACCAAAAGAACATACGCAGCAATATATTTCATTCTCCAAGGGACTCACGAATATGTCCAACAACGGGAGAATAAATGATTAGCAGAGCAGTCCGTTCTGTAGTTTTCCAGTGATGATGATATCCACAGGAGGAAAACAAGAAGAAAAAAGTAGAGGCGCTGCTGCTGGGAACAAGGTTGAAATGCTACCGACAGACGTTGGGTCTCCTTTGGAGGGCGTCTCTGTAATTTCCACTCCCTTCAGTGGCTGCGACTCGAAATGGTCATTAATTAACTACGGACCAGACTGCCTGTTCGTCCGCTCCACATCAATTTCACATCAATAGATCGAAATCTTCTTGGTTGGTTGTTTTCAATCGTAAGTTACAGTTGATGGTCAGTTCGTTCAACAAGTTGACATTTTTATCGTCTATTTTCTCTACAGTTTTATCTTGATACGTTTTTGTTTTCAACCGCCCAAACAACCAGTGTACAAACAAACCATGAGGATATCTTCTTTCTTGAATCGATGACCGTTCAAGACGAAATCATCCTTACCACACGACACAACGAATACATCAAATCAAGCGAAAGAAGACTCGATACTTTCTTCTTTTTCTTTCCTTTCTTCCTGCCCACAATCAGCACATCAGTGCCATCTTTCATACTAATGATAAGCATATTAATAGCGCCAAGACACAGATCGAGTAACACCTAAAACCAATACAAAGAAGAAAAGAATGATTGAGTGGACAGTCTCCGGAACAGCACCACAAGGGGGGAGCGCTTCCGCCAGGCGACTGCGGAAACTGACAAATGAAAGATAGGCGAAGAAGCAGATCAAGGCAGAGAAGCCAACGCTACCGCATGCAGTCGATTGATGAGCGCAGCTTCGCCACCAGACCTGTCTTGTGGTACGGCCTAAAAAAAAAAACGGCGACAACGATATGCGAGAGAGATCGCTCAGGACGCGTGTAGGAGGAGGAGGAGGCACGGGAAACTACAGCACATCCCTCCATCCACCCCCACATCTCTCTCGCCGCGGGACGATTTACGCACAACACACCCGAGTGGATTCACAGATGAAGGGACAACTCACGCTGCTTTCCTTCACGTGCAACGTGATCCACCGGTGCGACAGGGTAATGATCCTCGAACGAATGCTGAGGAGAAGGAATGACGAGAGAGCAGAGAGGTTGCGAAAGGAGTGGGAGAAGGAGAAGAGAAACACAGGCGATCACATTGGCAGACAAGAGAAGTCAACGTACGAGAGATCAGACGTATAGTCGCACTGTGAACGTTAAATGGAACCAAACGATGAAATCAAAACCCGAACAGCGCCGTTTGTGTCATCTCATCCACCGATGATGAATGCGGTCGACGCAGACAAGGTCAAATGAGCGCGCAAACAGGAGGTTAGCCAAGAGTATGAAAGGGGATGGGGTGGGAGGGGTAATAATGTTGGCATCAACACGGAGAACCGCAAATGCAGGAAACTAAAAGAACAAAACAAAACAATCTCTTCAACGATTTGCAAGCTACACCCGTTTAACAGATGAGCACACGACGCGCTGAAGAAAGGAGAAGAAGAGCAGCATCGGAAGTGCAAGCAATGACTGCAAATTCAGCAAATTGAGTGGGAGACAGCAACGACGAGACAGGAGCCAACGCAGAGACTTTCCACAATGCTGGGTAAACCAAACAGACGTTGGTGGTGCTGATGATATGCACACGGCAATGAACAATGACGTCAAGGGGGAGGGGGAGAAACTCTAGGCAATCCAATTCAACAACAATTCTTGCCACAGAGATTCGGTGAAGCGGTCGACACGGTCCGGGGCGATTGGTTGTCTCGGGCTTGGCCAACGTGGCACACGCAGGACACCGCAGGACAGGGCTTCACCAATGATGTTGGCGCTGAACACTTAAAAGCTTTCGATAGAAAACCAATGGACATCGTAAAAAGAAATGGATACACACGTGACGCTCTCCACAGGGCTATGAGCCATGGGCCATGGGAGGAACAGAGAGATATTGATGGTCGCGGATGTTGAAAGAAGCGAAGGACACGGATTGCTGATGCAGAGTGCCCCATCTGTAAACGTAGCATCCACGCGGGACCATAAACGTGATGGCGATTGTGCGAGGACGGGGATGAAAAAGGAGAGGGAGAAAGGAGCATTGCACACGTCCAAGAAGAACGTGGGGAGTGGGTGGGGTGGAAGAACTTCAATACACTACAAGTACAACTGACGATCGGTTCGTATGAAGGAGAAACAAGGTTATGGCGGATGTTGATGTACGCAAACGAGAGCCCGGAGATCGATGGGAGGGGGATGGGGCGACCGTTGATGCTGAGAAGAGATGTAGGTAGAGAGGGGGGCAAAAGACGACGAGAGGGGATTGTGTGGGAGCAATGGCGAGAAACGGAGAGAGGATGGAGGCGACATACGACAACGACAGAGGGAGCAAGCAAATCAACAGCGGCAAGCATAACCACAGTACACACAGACAAACACATCTATCGACAACGAGACTCAACGACTGCCTCACAGCTTCGGTAGCGAGGTAGGCAAACCGCCATAATGATGGAACGTAGGTAGGTGTACGATGCGAATGAATCATTGGAAGAAACAATCGCCACGAAAGAAAGAAAAAAGCACAAATACACAACGACTACGGGCAAACTGGTGTGACGTGACAGAGGATTCAAGGGACTGGAAAGACTTATACCCCCTATTCTCTTCATCATCGCAGACGAGGAAAGAGGGATGGATACCATTCGCAAGTCCGCACCCGGACATCATGCCCTTGTGTGCACTCTTCTTACTTTCTACTGCTTATTTTTTTTGGGGGGGGGGGTTTCGGTGACCTGACAAAGGCCCGAGGATCCCTTGACAGTTTCACATGTTCTTCGCACGAAAAGAAACAAACATTAACTGGGATATCAACGAATTTAGGATGTCTCCCCTGATGCCACAGCGCCGATGAAACCAAACACCCGCATCAAACAGCGAACAAGCAATCGCCTTTGCCCTCGAGTACTTTCATCGTCAAGACTAACACGACAGGTGACGATCGAGGACGGGACAAAGAAACCGAAGGAAGGTAAAAAGGATCGACAGCGACAGGCGACAGGCGAAGACGATGAGGGGAAATGTGAGAGAGTGATGCAAAACAGGGGTGACTAAAAATAGTAATGCGTCAAATAATCGATGAAACCAAAGGAGACCACACAGACTAGAAAGACAATGGTATCATCAGCATCAATCATTTGATACCCTTGATGCTGATGATACCATCCTCTTTCTGCGTCTGTATTGATAGTGATAAGGAGGTCTCACCAGAGGAGCAAAAACAGAGAAAACTAACAGACATCGTCCGCATCATTACTAAACGTGTATCTCCTCAACAGTGCCATCATCGCGGATAGGATACACTGAGGAGAGAAATACTGAGGCACACAAGACAGAACGCACCAAGTGATGCATCCTGGATCCCGCGAGCGAAAACGGACGATCGATCATCGATAAGTGAGAGGTGATGGAAGAGGAAGTGCCGACATCGAGGCCGCACTTCACATGTGGTGACGTCCAGGACGAGGATGACCGGTGTATAGAGGACACGCGGCCCAGTGAGGGAACTGCGCCGTGCGATCTGATGACGGAACAAGCCATCCTTCACATGGGCAATACCCCCCTCCTCCATAGACACACACAACTACTACAGTGGATAAACGAGCGAGAGTAAACCGTCACCGAAGGAAGTGGATGCACGAGAGAGACGGTGAAACCACACCACAAGGAAGGAAGAGAACCACAAAAACAACACCAAACAAAACAAATACGCACAACGACAAGTGTCCAATCAAGCAAGCGCAAGCAAGCAGAAGAAACCAAAGAAATAATCAACGAATCCTCTGATGTTGGCAGTCAACGTAGAGAGGCAGCATGTGGTCGACACTACGACAGAGATATCAATGAAAAAACCAAGCAAACACGACGCACATCGCCATCGCGAACGTATCGATTAACGTACAATTGGAGAGCAAACTACGAAAACACCAACGCGAAAGCATTTGTGAGAGCGAACGAGAAGAACATACAACATGGTGTGTTTCTTCCCTGCATCCGAAAGGAAGCGATGATACTAATGGGCACATTGTACGAGGTGCAGGAACGTTTTGGGAGAAACGGCACTGCACCGATACAGACGCACGAAAAGAGATTAAACAAAAAGGGGGAAGGGGAGAAAACCAATCGAAATGGGGAGGGGGGATAGAGTACAAACCAACCATGTGAAGGCGCTTTCCGCCCACGGCTATTGCGGATCGTAGGACAACAACCGGAATATGTCGTGAAGGAAAAACACCTTCTCCACAAAGGAATAGAAACTAAGCGGTTTGTTCTCTGCTCGTGCAACAGCCGCCAAAATACCAGCGCCTGTTTTGAGCCGTTTCATGTCCGCCTTGACCTTGCCACTCACATTCGATAGATATTGATTGGAACGTGCTTTCGCCGGCAATGTCAAAGGTGGGACAATGGCTGGAACAATAGGTGCCTTCAAGGGTGGGGCCGCTTCGAAATCGAAATCATACACAGCATCCGGATGCACATTGATGATGCGCTCGTCGAGGGGTTTCTTCTTCACGGATTTTACCACTCCGGCTTCAATGTCTGCAGCAGAATTCAATGAACTTGCTGTGATCGACAAAGAACCGCGAAGGGGACCATTCTTGGAGCTGCTACTCGCCGTCGAAGGGAGAATACTGGACTTCGGATGCTGAATGTCCCATGCATGAAGCACCAAGTACGGTAGAGCGAACGCCAAAAAGATGATGAGCATCAGGATGACTACAAAAGACGGCGAACATTAAAAAAAGACTCCCCACGATTGGACATTATCGATTCACTTACCTAGTCGAATTTCGCTTCGCCGTGCGCGCTCATCATCCACCGAAAATACATTCAGCCGCAAACCCCACAATATTGTACTCCGAGCTGCAAGATTACCCACCAAAATAACACTCATCAAGCAAAACCGAGAAATTCCTCTCAACGGTTTAAGCTGTTTTCGAGCGGAGTAGTCTGCACACAACGTTTGAGGGACGAGTCAGTCACAACACGTGGGCAGGACGACAGAGGGGACTCGTCACTTACATAATTGAGACACCATGCGAATCCCGCGGAAATAAATGATTATTGATATGAGATGAAAAACAATGCCGACAGCGATTCCCAATTGTCCCGCGAACAAGGAGCACATGACAGTGATGAGGACGAAAATCGGCCGAAGAAGAAATTGCATCCGTATTGAACGACATACTGTGCTGTATCGTAGTTCTACGTTATCCATTTCTTCTGAAAGTTTACTGCTGTTGGGAGTTTCTGCGGCAGTGAGGAGTAATTGATCCAAGAAAGGGTTGACCCCGCCGCAGGACTCCACCATAATTGCGAAGAAACTCAACAACGAGTAAGCTTCCACAAAACAGCAAGGTATCTCCATTAAAATAAACGCGGTCGATGAATTTATT
The DNA here is from genome assembly GCA_008000375.1 of Poteriospumella lacustris. Classification (NCBI taxonomy): domain Eukaryota; class Chrysophyceae; order Chromulinales; family Dinobryaceae; genus Poteriospumella; species Poteriospumella lacustris. The sequence continues at coordinate 15,284 of SMOI01000257.1, forward strand.
GATAGGTACAGGAACAGGGCGCATGCTGGGAGGTACAACGCAAACCTCAGATCTAATATTGTTATTCGAGTAATGAGCTCACTCGCATTTATTCGCATGAACCGCCATACGAGAAGTAAAAAATACACCGCGAAGAACGTCATCATTAACCCGAAGGCGAAAAACTGTGTGGATAAATTCTCGGGATTTTGAATTAGGGTCATGATTTTATTTTTCGGCGACTGCTGATTCAAAGGGTAAAGTACTTTGGATTTTCCATACTGGAACACCGACACGGCGAAAAAGCAAGGATGATAAAATAGTTACGCACAGAGGAGCAAATCTCTGGAGTGTTCGATTTAAAGTCTGTGTGAAACGAAGAAGATCGTAGCTAATAAAACGGACAAGAAACTTGGTCGAATGCAGGTCGTTGGTCGTAGGTCGTCGGGCCGTGTCAACACAACTGCACCTCCGCACCTCCGCGCCTCTTCGCAACACGCATCGTGGGTTGTGTGCTCTGCGTTGGCCGCACCAGCCATCTTCAAGAAGGCATCAGCAGTCATCAGGTCATCAGTCCGTTCAGATCGTCAACCGCGACATCACGGACGGACAGAAGAGACAAAACAAAAAGAGGGCCAAGTTTATCGTCGAATCCTTCGCCCTGTTTCCCTTGCCATGCGCCCCATGCCACGACTTTTCCTCGTTATCCTCTCTCTCACTCAACCGGGCATCAAAAGGGTCTTCTCCCACTTGAGCATTTGGAGGGATTCACAATCCTTTCTCTTTGATTTTCGATAGAAAGATTTTAGTTGATCTATTCAATAGTCATTTTTTCTTTTTGATTGTTGTGAGACGAAATAATGGATCCTGCCCCTGAATCCGAGCCCATTGCGTCTTCGTCACAAAACGAGGATGTCATTGTTGCCATCAATGAAAATGGCGAAGAAGTTGTCGTGGAGTTTGAGGAGCCCATTGATTTTGGCCACTTTGACGAGTATGAACTGTCCTATGTTGTGCAGCAGCGCATAGCGGCGAAAGCTGCGGCGACTAGCAGCGTCATTACACCGGAAATGAAGCGACAGCACGCCAAGGAAACGATGGCTAGCATTGAAAGTATTTTGAACTTCAAGGAAGATGAGCCAGAACTGGCGAAGATGGAGGAGTTTTATCGGTCGGCCTTACAAATGAAGATGCAAGACGCACTGATTCCCAGCGAAGCTACTGACGGTGACGCCGAGTCGGTACAAGAGTCTGAAGGCAGTGCTAAGTCTGCTGCCACTCCAGCTACTAGTGCTGCCACTACCAAGGTTGACACTGGTCCAGTCAAATGGGTGGATACGGCGAAGCTGCACACCAAAGTCTTCGATGCGCTTCGTCCCAACTTGGCATTGGAATACCCGTTCGAATTGGATGATTTCCAAAAGCAAGCTGTCATGCGCCTGGAGAAGCGTGAGCACGTGTTTGTTGCAGCCCATACATCGGCAGGTAAAACGGTAGTTGCCGAGTACGCGATAGCCTTGGCCCTGAAGAATAACTCTCGTGCGGTCTATACCTCGCCAATCAAAGCGTTGTCGAATCAAAAGTATCGCGATTTCACTGAAAAATTCGGAGCAGAGAATGTGGGTATTGTCACGGGTGACGTGAGCGTGAATCCTAAGGCGCAATGCTTGATCGTGACTACTGAAATCTTCCGTTCGATGTTGTACAAGGGCGCCGACACCGTCCGAGACATCGAATTCGTGATCTTTGACGAAGTCCATTATGTCAATGATGCCGAACGTGGTGTGGTGTGGGAAGAAGTGATCATTATGCTCCCTGAGAAGATTACGTTGATTTTCTTATCCGCGACCACTCCGAATGCGGCGGAGTTTTCAGATTGGATTGGGCGAACCAAGCGTCACAAGGTCTACCTGATTACGACCGACAAGCGTCCAGTACCACTACAGCATTACATTTATCATGACCAGGAAATGTACCGTGTGTTGGATGGATCTACGAAGCAATTCAATGCGGCTGCGATTCAGCAGTGCATCAACAAGCAGAAGGAGAAGGCGAAGCCCAAGCCGATGAGTGCTGAGAATCAAAACATGAAAAACCAACGTATGCAAGAGAAAGCCAACATTGCCGCACAACGTGCAGGTGGGAACTCGGCGAAGGCGCAGCAGATCAAGCAACAAGTCTTTCAAAAGGACGCCAAGTTTCACAGCAAAGGTAGCGGTGGTGTGGCGCAGGGTGGTCCATCGAATCCGGCGGGTACGAAGCAGCAATGGTTGCAGTTGATTAAATTGTTGCAGGCTGGCGGCCGAGAAGCATCTGGTGGATTAGGAGAAGTATCCTTCGGTGTCGGCACCACGTCGACGGTGTTGACAGCGAAGGCACGTGCCGAGAAAGAAGCCCGCGAAGTGAAATACGAAGATTTGCCCGCCGATTTGCGTGCGAAAATCAGTAAGAAAGAGTACGAAAAAGAAGCGAGAGATGTGCGGGGATCTGAAGATGAACCGGAAAAGAATACAAATGGCTTGTTACCTGTCGTGGTCTTTTCGTTTTCCAAGAAAAAATGCGAAGAAATTGCGGATTACCTGAAGGGACAAGACTTTTTGACGTCGCAAGAGAAATCGGCCGTGGCGACCTTGTATTCCAGCATCATTACTCGCTTGAACCCCGATGATGCGGACTTACCACAAGTGCAACGTGTCTTTGAATGCTTACGACGGGGTATTGGTATTCATCACGGTGGATTGTTACCCATTTTGAAAGAAACCGTCGAGATTTTGTTCTCTCAGAGCATTGTCAAGGTGCTGTTGGCCACCGAAACCTTTGCCATGGGTGTCAACATGCCTGCACGTGTGGTGATCTTCAATGGATGGAAGAAACATGATGGACGAGAACTACGAGAGTTGTTGTCGGGTGAATACATTCAAATGGCTGGGCGTGCAGGTCGCCGCGGATTGGATACGTTCGGAACGGTCATTTTAGCGGTCTGGGTCAACGATCCGCCGGAAGAATCCGCCGTTCGACGATTGTTAACGGGTCCTCCGACAATTCTGTTGTCCAAATTCCGATTGCGGTACAATATGATTCTCAATTTGGTGCGTGTGAACAATTTGAGTGTCGCCGACATGATCAAACAGTCGTTCACCGAGTTCGCCAGTCAAAAGATGTTGTCCTCGCACAACATCGTCCACAAATTGAAGAAATACGAAGAATACTCGACGTATTTGGAGGATCAACGGGTACGAGCACGTGAATTGCAGTCGTCGGAGTCGGCAGCGAGTGCTACGGCGATGGAGGAACAAGACCGTGTGGTGCAGTCGTTGGTGGATAAGTTGTACACGGCGCAATCCATGTCCTATCAGCAATTGGCGTATTTGATTCAGAAGAAGGCATCGGATTTGTCAACGGTTTTGTCCAAGGGCCGTCTCGTGTATGTGAATGTGGATGCCTTGGTCGCTGCTCCGCGTTTGTTGGGTTTGCAAGAGCTGGGTCCTTGTTTTGCCGTCGTGTTGGCGGATCCTCCCACCGCGGAAGCTGCAAAACAAGCGAAACAAACCTCGTGGGGTGCAGCGAACAAGCCTGGAAGTCAAAAGCTATCTGCCGCCGCATTGGAACGCAAGGCACTCTTAGCAGGAATGAGCACGATGAGTTCGAAGGAACCGGCGGCACCAACGACAAAGATTTCAGAGAAAACGGCGACAGTGTGGGTCATGCTCTTGTTGGATCATCCGCATCATGGATCCCCCGTCGATTGCAGTGACGAATTGACACCGACGTTGGATGCGAATAAACCCGCGACTCGTTATGGTTTCAGTGCGAGCCAAGAGTCGTTGCGGTATTTGGTCACGGAGATTGCCTTGCAAGATATCGCCTTCGTATTGGATGCCACGGTTCCTACGGCGGCGGTCGGTGGAGAAGAAGATTTACCCACCATCTGTGATGCTGCCCAAATGACAGTGGTCGGTAATATGTCGGACTTGACGCTCAAAGATTTGCGTAAAGAACGGGTGACGGATATTGACTTTGTCGATCGCCACGTGCGTCTGATGAGTCTCTGGAAGGATATCCTGCGGGTGGTGCCCTCCCTGTCGATCATTCCTTATTTCCCTCGTGAATTCACGTTGATGAACAAGAAAGCCATCGTCGGACGCAAGCTGGACATGATGAAACGCTGCATTTCGGATGAATCCTTGTCGTTGTTCCCTGATTTCCAACAGCGGTTGGGTATTTTGTCGTTTTTGGGGTATTTGGATCGGGACACGCAGACGATTACGACGAAGGGACGGGTGGCGTGCGAGTTGAATGCTTGTGACGAGTTGTTGGGCACCGAATATCTCTTTCACAATGTGCTGGAACCTTTGAATCCACCTGAAGCTGTCGCGATGTTGTCGGCGTTGGTGTTCCAAGAGAAATCGGACAATGAGGATCAACTGACCACCCGCATGGAGGTCGCACGAACGACCATGCGAACGATTTATGACCCAGTTGCAAGAGATCGAAGGTATTGAAATTGATGCGGATTCGAAACCACCGTTGAATTTTGGGTTGTGCGCGGTGGCGTATCAATGGGCTCGTGGTGTTGTCTTCAAGGATATCATGGCGATGACGCAGTTCCAAGAAGGAACCATTGTACGTGCCATTACACGCTTGGATGAGCTCTGTCGTGATGTACAGAAGGCGGCACAGGTCATGGGCAATCCATCGTTGTATCGAAAGATGGAAGCTGCCTCACAATGCATCAAACGTGATATTGTCTTTGCGGCCTCCTTGTACGTCAATGCGGAGGAATAAACTGCTGTTTCTCTGTTCGTGGCTGGATACCAACTGCGACAATTTGTCGGTAATACTACTTCAGAGATTTTCTCCTCCAAACTAAAACAAACAGCAAATGAATAGAGTCTTCATACAGCTTTTGAACCGAAATAGACCACGCCAGCCACATTGATCGACTGCTGCGTGAATCCTCCTCATCTCAAGGCTTGCTTGCTTCAGATGTTCGTCAAAGAGTATAGTGTTGCCATGTTGTTGTTTATGTCTTCTTGAAGTTCATCGCACCTCTGCTGGGAACCGGACCGCATGTGGGCAAGAGGGGTGTGAAGCAGCGGAGGAGGAGAGTACCGCCGCACGGAAAGTTTTGGGGTCGATTTCCGGGAAACACCGGCCACATGGTGACGAATCCGGAATTTTCGGAACCGTCACCGAGAATGTTGCTGCTGTTGTGTGGCTGTTTCTTTCCGCGCGTCTCGTCTACTCGTCGTCGTCTTTGTCGAAGATGACGGCTCCAATGGATCGAGTCGTTGGTGGCTTGAATGAATCTTCTCAAGGTATCGACCGGTTCACATTCATATCGACAAACCTGAGACATACTCTCGACACTCAATTAAAAATGGCCAGTGAAAAGAAGATCTACACCGCGGAAGATGTTGCTCAGGTAAATTGATATGGATTTAAATGACAGATGATAAGTACAGAGCGATCATGTCGGGTACTCGTCGTTTTGTATGTAGCACAACAAGGAATCTGACTGCTGGATCATTGTTGGAAACGAGAAGAATGGTAAGTGTGTGTTTTGTGTCGCTGTCATTAGTTGCCATATCAATGTTTACGCGAACACTGTTTTTTTTTTAGGCGGTCCTAAGGTGTACGATGTCTCCAAGTACTTGAATGATCACCCTGGAGGACCTGAGATCATCATGGACTTTGCTGGTGAGTTCAAGTCTTGTTCCTCGTCTCAGAAGGACAGTCTGGTTTACGTTTCTTTGCTCATGTTTAGGCAAGGATGCTGATGCCATGTTCGAAGACATCGGTCACTCCACCACTGCTCGCCAGCAATTGGCCAAGCTTTACATTGGTGACTTGAAGTATGACGAAGCTGCTGCTAAGGCTGCTGCTAAGAAGAAGGCCGAGGAGGTCCAGTCTCGTGGTGGCTTGAACCCCTTCGCCGTTCTGTTGTTGCTTATTGCCATCGCGGTCGGTTATTACTTCTCCCAACAAAAGTAGATGCTTAGAATTATTGCATAGGAGCGCCTTAGCACATTTCCAATTTTGACTTCACCCTCTTCCTGTCGCTTTCGTTGCGCGCGGCCATAAGCCCCATGTATATAAATGGTAGCGGTCACCAAACTTCACTTGCCCCCCCCCCTCGGAAGGGAAGATCAACGTCTTTTCTTTTCAGCTATGTGAGTAGGACATGACGTGACCAAACCCATCGACAGATTTACCCTTGTTGGCGTTTCGGTACCACACATGTCCACAACGCGACTCACTTCGTTCATACGGATGGTTTCCACGACTTATATACAAGAAACGAACAACAACAATACAACAGACTATCATTGCAACTTGTTCAGCTCTTTCAAGGAGACTTCAGCAGAACCACGACGACAAGCTTTCGGTTGACTCGCATCAGGCTTCCATCCAATCATATAGATAACCTATCGGAGTGTACCATACAGGGCTTCAGATTCAATGAGTAGATCATATGAGGTTCAATTCATTACCTCAAACGTTGCGGGGATCGTTCCATCGTCGAGCCCGTACAACTCTACAAACCACCAGTCTATCAGCTTCAAATAACCACAGGTCTGTATTCACGGCCTTCACGTTACCTTGGTAGATTGCTGCAGCAGCCATCATCGTATCCTTGCCGACGTTCAACGAACGATTGAAAGAAGCAGAGCTCTCTCCCATCCCGTATAAGTGTTCCATAAGGGAGAAAAGGTCCGGGTATCCTACCTACCGAAAGGAAAGAATGTCTCTGAGACACGAAGGAGCACGATGGACAGGTCAACTTACCTGAATCGTGTCAACGTCAACCGTAGGGAGCGAAAAATTTGCCGCTTGCATAAGGGCAGCAACATCCGAGGCAAGAGCCATCGGAGATGCGTGTTGTCCGGTTCCTCCTTTTCGTTCTTGGTCGGCCAAGAAGAAGCTGTGTCTCAATTCTTGAAGTGTTGCTCCACCCAACATGGTGGCGACGAACGCTCCATCCGGTTTCAATACATGTTGAATCTGTTTGAACGTCTTCGGAATATCGTTGACCCAATGTAAATTGCTGTTGCTGACAACCAAGTCGAAGGTATTTTCCGGCAAAGACATGTGCTCTTCGTCCAACGTCAGACTGGCAATCTTCACTTTGTCACCCACCGCATTTGCAAACAAGGCATTCACGTCAGCAACTTGAGCGCCCTCCGATTGGGGTCCGAAAATAGCCATATCCGTTTGAAGAAGCTTCTCAATTCCACCAATTCCACCCGTACCCGATCGTAAACTGTCACCTTCCGAAATTTTTCTACCAAAGATGCCAGTGTGACTGCCAAGCTCGAGCGCAACAGGGAAAGGACGACTGATATCCTCCAGTCGGTCAATTAACCGAGAAGCCATTTCTTCCCGCAAGTATTCATAATACTGATAGTCAGGGAGTTGTGAGGCGTGCAGTCGCTGCTTTGCCTTCAAGGGCCGATTGAAAATTTGCTTTACCGCGGTCGTTGACAACGGTGCCTTCATGAGCCTGCACGTGCCCACAAGGGTATTACCTTTCAATCCAATTCTTGCAAGCATTTCCGATTCAATTGGTTGTAATGTATATGCCTGGAAAGAACGATGGACGACCTTCTTGATTGTTCTTGTTGTGTCATGTTCTGACTTTCCACATGATCGTACATTCAGTGCATATACTGTGAGTTAGTGATTAGTCATAATCAGTTTGGTTTGTACAAACCCGTCCTCATCGTGCACTTCTCACTTCTCAACTCGACAGATTTGCATCGCAACATTTGATACAACGACGAGACCGTTTGATTACATTTTATGGGAAGAAGAGTTGTCGTGGTCTTGAACGGCGTGTAAATCATAGTCTTCAGCTGAGCACTACCCCAGAGGCTGTGCCTTTTCTTTTTTGTCGATTCTTGCTTCGTCCACCAGTGAGTTGATTCAAACGAAGCCCAGTACACCCGAAAAGATGACATCCACTTATGATCTCGGTAATCCAGCCTATGCGGACACCGATGGTCGATTGAATCGAACTCCACAGCGAGAAATCTTGTCCTTTGTGATTGATATGGATGGTAACACGCATTTGGTGGAAACAAGCTTGCGCGATTTGATGAACGACATTAACACGGCTATTGTGGAGTTGGATGGTGGTGTTGTGCCTGAAATTCATTCCGCTTCCACCAGTGGAACAACTGCCTCGAAGAGTGATAAAGGCGCCAATGACAGCAAGCAAATGCGACGAGCCAGTTTCGTCAAGTCGGTCGATTTACATGGGAACAGCACCGCCGGTCACCATTTTAACATCGAAACATACGTCAGTCTGCTGAAACTGCGAGATCTGCGACGTTTGGATTTCAATTTCAACCCAAACGAAGAGAAATCGTTTTTGATTCGTCGCCACGTCGTTTTGTTTGCCATGGTACGTGCGTTCCTTGTGCCTCGTTCTGTTGTTGGGCGTCCAATGTTGACATCTTTTGTCGTGTAGGATCCTCTTCGAGCGGTGATTATGTGGAACAAGGTGATTCTCTTGGTGCCCCAGGGAGCGGACTCGATCTTAGATCGTTTGTCGAATAATTTGAAAGTCGACAAAGCGGACAAGCAACCGGCATTCGAATTGCACGCCTTGGATGCCTTGCTCCGTTCCTTGATTGATTCGGAGCGCGACATCTTTCTGTCGTTAGAAGAACAAATCAAACGCACGTTGCAATATTTCCGCAACGGATCGTTGTTGTCCATTGAAATCCAAGAAGAAATGCGGATGCTGAAGAATCAGCTGTCACAGATTATGAATCGATTGGAATTGTGTCGCAATGCCTTGGAAGAACTCACCGAAGACGACGAGGAAATGGCGTTGATGAACTTGTCCGTGTTGAAATTGAATCCCTCTCTCTACAGGTAAGAATCGCGCGGGATGTGGGTCCGCAGTGGTGGGTACATCGCGCTCAGACTAACAACAACTCGTGGCTGTCTGTCACTGTGCATAGGTTGCCGTTAGCACCAGAAATTTTGGCTACCCATGATCGCACCGAGGTACGTACGTCTCTGCAACGCTCGTTTTGCTTGCACTCGATTGACGAGGGGAAATTGTGTGTGTTGATTGACGCTCGTCCTTTGCTGTAGGAGTTGTTGGAGACACATCTGATCGATATCAACGCGATTTGTTCGAAGATTTCGTTGTTGAAAACCAACATTCACAACGCGGAAGAGATGGTTTCCTTGCGATTGGATACCTCCCGTAATGAGTTGTTGATTGCCAACACCGCCTTGACCGTGTTGTCCTGTGGTATTGGCTTTGGCGCGTATGTATCCGGTGTCTTCGGGATGAACTTAGACCAAACGAAGTACTTACAACCTCGCAAGAACTCGTTCTTGATCGTGACGATGTTGTCCTTCTTGGGAGTTATGCTCGTCTTCTTCATTGGCTATGGGTATTTGAAAATGGCTGGTATTCTACCCGAACGTGTCAAGATCACGAACAAGCCGAACGGACCCGTCGCGGGTGCACAGAGCATTGGCAATGGGTTACGGACCGCATTGTCACGGTTTTCTCATCATACATTTATGATTGAGCGCATGCTGTCCTCCGAATCGAATCGTCCATTGGTGACGTCTCCTTCCCGAGAATCGAATGGCTGAACAACAAGTGGAACGCACACACAGACAATGCTGTTGAAGCGCACAAGTGGAAGCATTTCAGTAAATTGGGGGAGAATATGTACATATATTAAATGGCTCCACGTTTCTCTATTGCGGTAATTGATTTTGAATGACTATTCCATACGCTGCCTGGCGGACTAATTCGATTTGGATCCATCACCAAGATATTCTGCTCGCTTGTATCGTGACAATAACTGCGGCCATTGAACGATAAATCGATCTGCGATGTGATATAACAGCTTTCCTGACAAAGATAGCTTGTCAACGCGGCAAAAACTCTCCACATAGACGATCCTGGTGTCTGCGATGCCCAGAACCCGTAAGAAAAACGCCGAAAAGCAGACAGGAACACAAGTGCCAGGTCCATTGCAAATGATCACTCGAGGTCGAATGCGCACCACCAAGAAGAAGCATTGAAATGTCGACGCTATAGTGGTCATAATGGTGCTGGCCCACGATTGCTTCACCTCTCGACTGCGAATGATGGTATGCCATTGACCAATGGTTCCCACCGCGATCTGCAGTGCATAGAATATCTCTCAATGAGAATCAAGAAGCAACAAAAAGATAGATAGCGCTGTGCAGTTGTACCTTGGATTTCTCTATCTTCTTCTGACTGGTGGTGTCAGTCTATGTCAACGAGGTCCATGAGTCAGTCAATGTTGATGAAATGAGACAATGGGATGCGTCACACCCACTACCTGCGACAAAACATGATGCACCGGGCCAAATTTGTCCAGGGGCAATCGTTCTAACAACAATATCATTTCTGTAGTATGTCCCCCTAGAGTTTACCGACCATTCTCGTTTAGTTTAGACCAGATTATCACGGCCGCAATCAAATGCACCGTACCTGATCCCCATACTACCATTGTGGACGCTTTCTTTCCCCCGAACAGCTTCAACTTTGTTCGTGACGCAGAAAATGAAGGAAGACATATCGTCAACCTGATGAATAGGAATCCAACGATACCAGCGATCAGGGCTGCCACACCATTGACAACACTAAATGAAATCATAGTAGTATATCCACCAGGGTCAGTCCTTCGGTTTTATATAGCTCCCTTTTTCGTCCCCGATCTGCTTGCCCAGCAACTCACTTTGACTGTAAATGGATTGGAGTTCACTGACCTTCCGCTAAACTTGTAAATCCGTGTGTGATTACCTTCATTCATGGTCGAAAGTTCTCCACGTGTAACAAAATGACTCATGACTCACGAGGCAAGTCGTGTGCACTCAAAATGAAACGTTTCATATGTACATACTTTGAGTGAATGTCAATTCTTGTATGGTATTTCTAAGAGTGAAAAAGAACCACAACAACGTGTGCGAGTAGAAGTAGGTATTGGAACTCAAACAAACATACCTTACCATTTACATGTCAATTACGACGTGGAAAGGTATTGAAGATTCGGAGTGCAATGAAGGTAGCTGATTTGGTACCCCTCTATCTTACATTGCTGTGCCTTTGGTGCGGCTTTTGGCCCGCACGCGGCTGGCGGAGCGGAACAACTCTCCGACCACAAGTTCTTCAGGGGAAAATGGGCAACTTCAGAGGTCAGAAGCCATTCATGTTCCCTGACAACTTCGATTTTCTCAGCGATGGACTCCATGCCGCCCATCAGTCATGGCAAAGCAATCCATTAGTGCAGCAACTCGCCGACACATGGAAGAGTGTTTCCTCGCACGTGCAAACTGATGTTATTCAACCACGTGGATGGAAAGCGAATGCTGCCGATACGGTTGAGATAAATGCCAGTGACCTTCGGAACCTATTACAACGAATCGACAAGCTGGAGCGAAGTCTGGCCTCGATCTCATCGACGCCGTCCACAAGTTTCGCGTTTCCAAAGTTTTCTGTCGATACTTTAGCTGGCACGGTTGCTGTGGCAGCATCGCCCATCGATAGCGTCACAGTAGACCGTTGTGGTGCTGCAGCATTTGCCATCATTGGTGCACTGATGGCTGCGTCGATCAAACGAACGCTTTGGATCCTTGGCGCACTTTCAGGAGTGTTATGGGCCAACATAACCTTGCAAGGCGAAGGGAACAGTGGTCAGCTGGTGCGACGCCTGGGCACCTACATAGCGACGGCACTGCGCAATGTCCACGAAAAGTACAGCCAAGCGTTGCTCTTCTATCGCACGGGGCAACTGGCCTACATCTCCTCCAAATGGTGGGTACAGTACGATCAGAAATACCTCTTTACGCAACGTTTCCAAGCATGGCGGAAAGAAGCGATAGAAAGGGCGGCGGCTTTCAACCGCAGTATGTCATCCATCGAGGCTCGCCCGTCTGGATCACCAGCATGGCAGGTCGCATTGGGTGTACCGATCACAATTTCGCAATCCATCGCGCGCGAATATCAGCTTCCTTCTCGATGGCAGGCACTTCAACAGCGCACGAAGCGTACAGTCGAGCGACTATCCGCGGTAACGCATCATTTTGCCGCGACGTGGGATGTGAATCCTGAAGAATCGGTAGCGTCTCGGTTGCAAGGCTTTGTGCTTGCTCTCTTGGCCGCTGTACGCGACGACGACAACCATGTTGGCAGTGGTAGTACTGAGCAACGCTATCAGCCGCAAGTGATCGATGATCTCCAGCGTTGGTGTTTGAAACGGGCGGAGGAGACGAATCGCTGGTGGGCGTCCAATCCGTTTCCCGCGCTGCCGCAGCTTGGCGGTGGCTTTTTACGTGCTGTTGATCGAGCAATGTCGATTCTCTTTGACAATCGCGGTATTGGGACTCAAGGCGTGTCTAACAGCACTACCGCCGTCGATGCAGCAGACGAAGCGTCGACTGTCATGGTCACCAAACTCATGGCGGCGTCCTTTCTTTGGGTGGTTTTCTCCGGATCTACAACGTTAGTCCATCGATTGTGCTTCGGAAATTCAAAGAAATGACGATGACGAGCACCTTGGTGATGGGCTAACACATATATACGTGAGTAATAGAAAGAGTTTCTTGTAAAAAATACTGTGGACCCCACCCCGCCGTGGTCGACGGTTTCGAAAAGGGCAACGTCGTCGTCATCTCGCCCGTGCTGTTCAGTTTGAACAGCGCCAGCAGCGGCTGCGTCGTCGACATCGCTTTCTTCATCGTAACTTTCAACATTTGAAGCATCAACATTCCATGTATACAGTGTACCGTTGAGAAGGAGAAAAGTGAGGTGATATTCGGGCGTTGATCTTCGTGAAAGTATTGGCATCACCGTTGAATTCCTCGCAAAACAACAGAAAGAGTCGCTGGGAGCTGCCATATCGACTGGAAATGCCAACTAAATTTCTCACCCGCGAGGATATTGTAAGATTTCATTTCTTTCGGCTTCCTATTGCATGTAGTGACATCGATTTGTATCCAATACTAGATTGAAACTACTGGCGCTGAGCGTCCAGAGGAGCTGGAAGACCTCGAAGTACTGTTTCTCACCTTCGACGAGATATCTGGATTACAATGCTGTCCGAACTTGCGAAGACTTACTTGTAAGTGTATCTTGTACCTCTGTTGATCATCATCTACATGAAGATATTCAACGGTTGTTTCTCTGGTTGATATGTGCGGTGTGATGGCGACAGTAATTGACAACGGGTTGCGACGCATCTCGAACTTGATGCCCGTCTCGATGTCCCTGCAAATCCTCTGTCTCTGTGATCAGTCAATTGAAGCGATGGAGAATTTTACGTTGCCGAATCTACGAGAATTGTATTTGCATCGGAACCAAATCCGACGTATCGATGGGCTCGAAGGATGTCCACGTCTCAAGAAACTGTGGCTGTTTCAGAATCAAATCGTTGATATTGCTGGATTAGAAGCCGTCCCGGATTTAGAAGAACTATGGCTGCAAGCGAATGACATTGTGTCATTGACGGGCATTGAAATGAATCCGAATTTGGCGAATCTCGGTTTAGCGGGCAACCGTATCCATGATTTACGCGAAGTACGGAGATTGACCTCGTTGCCGCGTCTAAAGGAAGTCTCCTTTACGGATATTCATTTCGGACGATGTCCCATTGCCGATGAAGAGGGTTATCGCCAATACATCGTTCTGCAATTGCGACAAGTGCGTGTCTTAGACGGTGTGAAGTTGAAACCCGACGCGATCGCCGAGGCGGAGGATGTGTATTTCCGTGAGGTGCGTTCTCTCGCTGTACTGCTTCTTCTGCGGCCGCTTCTTAACGTGGACCTGGGGTTTGAACGCGTTAACGCTACTCTATCTCTCTCTTATGCCGTGTGTAGATGACTGCCTTCCATGAATCGTTGCAAACGATCGAAGAGGTGTATCAGAAGAATCTACGGGCCATTGAGATGCAACATCAATCCCGCGAGTCGTATTCGCAGGTGCTCGAGAAAGAAATGACGGTCGCGCTGAAAGAGCTCCAGGGCCTCGTCGACGAGGGACGCAAAATCGTGAAAAAGGAGATCGAACACTGCGAACATCTCGTCGAATCCAACTTGACCGCCTTGCAGACGGCCCTCCAAACGACGGAAAAGAAGACCGAACAGGCGTTGACGCAACATACCCAGCAATTGGCCGATGAATATGGCTACGTGATGAATCTGGTACATTTGCTGGAATTGGTCGAGAGCAATCACCTGAAGATTATGCATCTCCTCGCGGACATCCAACAGCATCAGCCACCGCAACAGCAACCGTCACTTTCGTCGCCGACACAGTCCAAGACACAGTCCACCGCGTTTGCGTATCAATATTTGGGGAACAACGCCGCCGATTTCGTGTTGATGGCGACGCTGCTGGATACCAGTCGCGTGTTGTACCAGCAGACGACGACGGCGGCAGCGGCGGGGGCGGCGGGGGCACTGGCCAATGGCGCAGCGGGCGGTGGCGATTTGCAGGTGACCGAAGCGGAGTCGACGAAGAATACCCCGCGTCATCGACGCGTCTCCTCTGCCTCCGCGACGAAGTCGACCAGCATCGCCAATGCGGCCCACGCCGCATCGTCGTCTGTGGCCGCCAATGGCGCCGTGGGCCCGGGCAGTGGCGAGACACCCATCGTCACGAAGCCGCTGGAGTTGGCTCGCTTGTATCGCGTCGTTCGCTTGTCCTCGACCGCGTCCCAGGACACGGCGGTGCCACCGTCGTATGCCTCGTATAAGCGACTGTTCACCATTGTGCCGGTGGACGTCTTGTACGCGGTGCTGCGGTACGGCTGGGCCAGTGCCGCTTCGACTGGCAACGGTACCGGTCATGGCAGTGGTAGCAAGGGAACGTCATCGTCCGCAACGCAATCGTTGCTCTTCAGCGACGACGCCGAGCTGTTGGCCCTGCTCTACGAACAACACGAGGCCGTGACCCCGCTGCAACTGGCGGTCTCCGACGACATGCGGGCCTTGCAAGCCCGTGCGGACGAGGACCTTCGTGGTTTGTTGACGTTGAAACAGCCCAGCAGTGCCACCGCCGACACATCCAGAGGGAAAGACGACGCTGGCAGTCGGTCGCGTCACCCTCCGTTGGGCAAAGCCGTCGTCTTACTCAGGTACGTCACCCGCATCGCATGGGGAGTGTGTGTGCGAGAGACAAGGATGGGTTCTTAACGTGCTACTCCTGCTGTCTCTGCAGTGTTCATGCGGCCTGTGTCGCGGGCGAAGAAGACACCGCACACGGCGGCCTGTCGATGATGTCGAGCGCCCCCGCCACCGCGTCCATCGCGATCCCCCAAGCGGCGACCCAGCGACGAATGTTGCTGGAGGACATCCTCAGCGGCACGAAAGCCCGCGTGTTGACCATTCGCAACCGGCCGACACCGACGCCACCGCCGCCGTCATCATCATCGTCGTCGTCCAGCGGACCACGGGGCGATGGATCCAACGGCGGCAGTAAGCTGTACGCGGTGCCCACGGCCTCGCTGGCCTCGTTGCCCTCGACGGCGCTGATCGCGGAGTTCATCGCATTGGCGATCAACCACACGTCGACGGGCGACGAGGCCGCGTCTACCACGTCTGCCGCTGCCGCGACCGTCGCGTCGAAACAACGCCACGCGGCGCCCACCACGACGCACGCGTTGTTGAAAAACCTCGAGGGACGTTTGGAGTTGTTGCTGTTGCCGACGCACCATTTGGAAGACGCCAGTCGCTTGCTGTCGTCGTACGAGGACGAGAGTCGGTCGTTGTTGAAACGCTACGTCGACCAGTTGTTGGAAGGCGTCGACGCCAGCCAAGCGGCGATCTTGCGCCAAGCGGAAGAAGACTTGGTCAGTCAAGAAGCCTCGCTGAAGGCGATTCGCGAGGACATTGAACAGGAGCGGCGGGGACAAGAAGTCGCGTTACGCGAGTTGAAAGCGCAACAACAGGCGTTTGAAGGCAGCGCTGCTGGCAGTGGCAGCGGCAGCGGCAGCGGCGGCGGCGGCGGTGGCGGTGGGATGCAGCACAGCGGCAGTTCGAAGCAAATACGAAGTCGGCGATAACGGTCATCTCGTTCTCCCCTTTGATTGCGATCCACAACGTTACGAGCTCACTTCGACATTGACGCTGGTAACGTAAATACAACGCGTCGTCATCCGCGTCCCCCAGATCAGAGCGCGTTCCGAGTCCGACAAACAAACCCATAAATGACGGCTGCCAAGAAAACAGTGGCTGATGAATGCCCTCCCACCGCACAGCCCAGCGAACTCATGGTGGTAGACGTTCTCCAGCTGTACGAGACGGTGGAACGGGAACCACCCTCCGGAGAGAAACACAGCACACCTCCGTATACCGGGACTACGGTGAGTGCACCGCCGTGGCACTTGCGACGCCGAGCTCGCCACACAGAACAAAGAATAGATGGCGACCACTGTCGGGTCAGGGCCCCACCAGAGGAGGAACCCGTCCGTTCGAAACGGAGGAGACACAGGCGACGGTTCACCCATCTGATCACAACTAGTTAAGTGCCGACGCATCGGAAGGGCAGTACTGTTACACGCTCTCCATCACACATCCTCAGGGGGACATCGCAACGACTACACAGACAACAACACGAACAGTACAGTGGAAATAGGGGTGGGTGGGGCAACGACGCGGCACCGCCGAGACGAGACGTAACGCACCCTCCTCTCTCTCCCGCTGGTGGGCACACTAACAGATGGACACGAGACCATGCGATCCTCGCAACGGTCGAACTGTGACACCACAAAAACAAACAAACACACAACAAAGAAACACCCAAAGGGCGTCGTCGAAACAGGACAGAGACTAATGCACAGCATCCACACACACACGCACACACATACACACCGAGTGTATTCCACCATACGCACAACACACACACACGAACCATTGATCTATAACCACGAGAAGACGATGCAACACAGCAAGACAGGGCAGCAAGAAGCCCTCAAAGAAAGGGGATGGACGAGACACGGTTGTTATTGGGGGAGGATGGGGGGGGGGCGAGGGAGAAGCCCAGTGGTGCGATGAAAAACGAAATAAAAAAAACAGGCCGAAGAAAATGCTGTAAAACAAACTAAACGAACAACAGATTGAGAAACGCACCAGCGAAACCGATTCAAGCAGCTGCAGGGTGAACGGATGGGGGAGGGGGTTGACGGGGAGAGAGGAGGATGGTAGTGGTGAAGAGAGCAGACTGTAGGAGCATATAGGTTTATGGGGCGAAATGGGTTTGTCTATTCAAGAAACGAATGAAACGTAGAAATTGGAGCAACAAATATAAGAAACGGTCGATGGCGGCGAGAGCAACGCCAGCAGCGATCGCGGTCGGGGGGGGGGGGTCAATGAAATGAGAGATAGCGAGAGGGCTCGATTATTGTTCGAAATAGACGAGATGTCGAGAGAGGTCGAGAGGTCGAGAGCAGGAGGAGTCAGACAGACAATGCCATCCGACGCGGACAGCAACAGGCAACAGGCAACATGCAGCAGCAACAAAACAAAACAGACACACAGGACAAAACAGAACAGGTACAGGAAGTCTCTAGAGATTCAGCGGAAGCGACCAACGACAAGAGAGGGATGAGGGGAGAGAGAGAGGGGGGTATAGAGAGGGGTATAGAGAGGGATATAGAGAGGGATATAGCGAGGGAGAGGGTGAGAAATGAACACCGATGCAAACAAATGAACGTGTCTATCGCCAAGCCAACAAGCCAACAAGCCAACAAGCCAACAAGTCAACAAGCCAAGGAACGGAGAGAGATCCCATTGTCGTTCATCCATTTCGACGACCGTGGTGGTGATAGTGGTGGTGAGACACGTTGAAGCCGAACACATCAACAGGTACCCCCCCACACACACAGAGTGCGTCATGGAATCGAAATCCACAAATGGCCGTCAGTTACGCACAGGTACAGGCACGGTACGCACACACGCACACCAGCAACGACGAACGCTCGAACAACAACAACGGGAACCATCCACAGCCAATGATGAAACAAATGACCAACGCTTCCTCCACAGGCAGCCACCCCAAGAAAACTGCCGCATAAGGGGAAAGGAGAAGGAAGAGGAACGTGTATCAACACCACTGATGAGAAACAGCCACAGCAACAAGCAACGTACGCACATGTACTTCAGCAGGAAAGAGCCAACAAACAGAAACACAAACAGAAACACAGACACTGACACGCGCTATAGCAGCGTGCAAAGAAGACAGACGACAGACAGGCCGTCCCACATGTTCACACGAACAAAGCCAAACCAATGAAAATCACACGAAAATAAACAGCCATCGAAAAGGGCTGCAGGAGAACGGATAAGCAAAGTCCGCAGCCCTCCTCTTCTGGAGGATGGTTCTTATTTCGCGGTGGTCGCGGCGTTTGCTTCGTTCGCTTCCACTTCATCCATCGAGATGTACACGAACTCGTATTGGTAAATACGATTGAGGTCGTTCAAGTACACGATGAAGGAGCCTTGACAACGCATTTCCAACGTCTGGGCTAAGGGTTTGTCCAGTTGAAAGCAAATAGCGGCGTCTCCATTGTCCTCCGGACCTTCCAAGACCATGTCTCCCCGGCCGTAGAACAACCCCGATTCTTCTTGTCTCTGAATCGGTTCTCGCTGTTCGCCCGTCAATTCACGTAGCAAATCCAATTCGCTCGCATCGAATCGCTTTTTATTTGCTAATTTGCGACGGAGGACGATTTCATTGGTCGCTTCGGCCACTTTCACGTCCATGATACGGGTACCCGACCATTTGAACTTCGACGCGACCACCATACGCGACTCTTTGTCCACGAAACATTGCGTGTCCAGTGTTTGGAAGAAGAAATCAGGCGCAGACTTGAACAACATGCACCACATCGGCAACACAAGTGATTTGCCCTTGACCGTGGTGACGTTGCGACTGCCGTACGGGTTTTGGACGCCTTCGTAGCGATGAATACCCACGATCGATTCCACGCAGTACGTCTCCAGCACTTCCGTCAGGCGCCGTTCGTCACAACTGTTGAACGCATTCAACAAGACCTTCGAATAGGTGCGTCGTACGTCCGAAGGCGAGATAATCGCACGATAGAGGACGGTAGGCTTCGTGTCGTGGGCGTCGCCCTTGCGCTTCTTGCGACGCGTCTGAGTCTTCTTCTCACTGCGTTGAGTGCGAGCGTCGTCACCGATCTTGTCCTCTTTGGAATCGGCAAAGGAAGCTTCCTTGCAAGTTTTCGACGACGATATTGGTGAATCGTCGACGGGTTCCGACAGGCACGACATCGTCGGACTGGTGCCACCGCCACTGAAGGAAATGCGATGAAGTCAGTGCACCGATCGATTGCCGCCTGCCACAAATCAGAGCATTAGTATTTACCTTCTTGTGTCCTCAAAATCTTCGCGGCTTAACTCATCGTTGGAGCTGCCGGAATCAGGAATGGAGGAGCCATCAGAAATTTCCGCCGTGTAGTCTGCGAACAAAACGAACACTCATCAACAAATAGAGCCGGCGACGAATATACAAACAGATTTACCTTGATAATGAAAATCAAAACCGAAGAAATCAAGAATCATCGAGTCATCCAGGATGGGAGCGATATCGTCGGCCATCGTCGCAAGTCAAAGTGCTGTCGGCTCCAAAAATAGAAAAAAAGAAGAAAAGAGCCACGTTCAAAAATCAAATCAGCAGTTCCAATGATGAATGTGAAGCCACCAAGAGAACAAGGGGATGGAATACTGTGAACTTCAGTGCTGGTGGTCCACTTGGTTTTCTATTCATCATTCTGAAGAAAATAATGAGAACGACCGACAACGATGACGACGATGACGGTGACGAATGCGAAACATCCTACTTTCTGGCAAAGCCTGGGGTGTTCTGGGAAATGAAACCGACGCTGCTCTCTGAGTGACGAGTCCAGAGTGACGAGCGGCTCGATCTTGAGGCCTGAGTGGCAAAGGAGACTTTTGCATTGCGATATTGACATAAGACAGAACTCGCAGCAGCTGCGTGGACCATATAATAAGAGTCTTAATCAGAAGTATATACGTGAAAGGGGAAAGACTAACAGAGAAGCGAGAGAGACAGAAAGAAAGACAGAGAGCCATGGAGATTAAAGTGAACTCTCCTGGAAAGGAAGTAACCTTCAAAACCGGACTTGATTCATCAGATTCACCTCGTGCTCCATTCTCTCCCAGAGCTGCATCACCTTCATCTGAATTGAGGCTTCCACCGGAAGTGAATTTTGTTGCCCTGCGAGAAACACTCTTATCCGAAGCTCCGTTTGTGAAGCGCGCCAACCGCAACTTTTGGAAGAAATGGATCGACTCGAAACAATACTACAACGTTCTCTCCTCCACATTGATGATTGTTGCGGATGCGGTGGCAGACAATGGCAACATTTTGATGAAGCGAATGTACGAGCTGCAGGAAGACAATCCCTTCGTATTGCGAATGGCAAAAAACATATCCGAAATGATGGTGATGGATCGCTCGGCTGGATCCAGGTCACACGACAGTTTCTTTGGTCGTCTTCCTGAGCTGCTGTGCTATATGATCACCAATTCTCTTCTGTCAATGGCACCGAAGTCGTCTCGTGTCTTCTACTCGGTGAAATTTCGTGAAATCTTGATCGACTGGCTCAGCGAGTTGGTGTACGGGATACGCATCACCAACAGTCGCTTCGATCGTGAATGGTTGTTCAAGGATGCGAATGATGTACCCATCTTAGTGGTGGATTCCAACGTCGCGTTTTCGTTCACACCTGCCCGGCCCTCCCGCCACACCGACGGCGACGATAGTCCTGTCTTCACGCCCATCAGCCCTGCGTCGTCGATTTCACGCGGCGGCGGTGGTGGTGGTCGAAAAAGGTCTGGAAGCGCTTTCTTTGCGGGCACGGGATATAGCGCAGTGACGGGAGGTAAGCCTGGTAGTTCAGGGTCACCGTTCCCATCGATGACGGCCAATACGAACATGATGGGCAGTACCTCGGGTGGGGCCACGGGCGGTGGCAACGGCGCGACGATGTTAACCTCCACGACCAATCAACGGCAACCTCTTCCAGCTATTCAAACACGATACAGCTCAGCGCAAGCCGTGCAAACACTGGGGAATTCTCCATTGATTCGATTGAGTATGAACCAAGATCGACAAGGTCGCAATGAGCCGCCGTACGTCTGCAATCACGCGCTGCGGATGACCATGTCCAGTATGCCGGAACGAGACTTGTTCCCCATTCAAGATCGTATGCGTGAAACAACCACTGCCGCAGCCACACTCACCACCGTGTCCTTGGGAGCTACGGGAGGTTCCACGCGCGCCACCTCGGCAAACTTCAACAGTACCGGTGGTACGACCAACGTGACACCCTTCGCCGCGACGAGTAGTAGTCGACCTTCCTCCGCGCAACCTACACGCACCTCTGGGGCCAAAGAAGGGCCGCATATGAAGTTTCGTGAACGTAAAATGGACCATGATCGATTGTTGCAGACCATCTCCTCGACGTACCACCATCGGAAGGACATTCTCCTCGACAAGGACAAGGTCAGCAAAGACCACAAGAAGGGCATGTATCACTTGAATCACGCGTTGAAGCTACAACTCGGTATCCTCGAGAAACAATTCAAAAAGAAGAAAATCACCCAACAAGAGCTGTTGGCGGAAGCCAATGCCGTTGAACGTGCCCGGTTCAAACCCAAGGAATCCGATGGCACTGGCAGTGGCAGTGGTGGTGGGGATCTGAACAAGAAAGCCTCATAACCACAAAACCGCCATAGCCTGCTTGACCTTTAAACAGTGTTCCGTTTGATTTAGTTTACGTTTTCTTTATTAAGAATAAGTTGACACAGCATTGCTGCATGTGTGCTGATGGACTACACTGTCCGCTACATGGGTAAAACGTTGCATCACTAACACGGCCGGCACACACGGCCCATACACACGACACACACACACACACACGCACGTACACATCACAAAGCTTACTGAGATATGCATTCAATCACACGCGAACGATGCAGGGCACATCATCAAAGAATGTCGCCAACAGCGTATAGCCACATCCTGCTGCGGTAATGATGACGCAAGAGCATCAGAACGAATGAGCCAAATGGAGATGATAGCTGAAACAGGAAAACAAACAAGACCTGACCGACCTCACAGAGGGCGACAGACAGCGATAAGCTTTACTAAGTCCGGCGGGGCGATGGGAATGCACGATACCGCACAGGGGAAGGGGATACAATCTTATTAATAACGCACAGCGTTCGGTGGTTGTGGAGTTGGGGGTAGGACGGTGGATGCAAACACAAGAACGCAAACAACCGCCGTGAGGCACAATCTGCTAACAGCATACCGCTGAAGAGAGAGGAGATGAACCACGAAGAACAACACGCACGACAATCGCCATAAGGCACAATCTTACTAACAACGCACCAGACGAGGCGGTGCAAGCACACAAGCCATACAACAACGCACAACAAAGTACAGCAAAGTACCAGACAAGGGGATGAACCCAACCCCCGCACACACACACACAAAACAAACCCAAAACAAACACCAACAGCATATAGCCATAGCCACACCGTGCTGCGGAAAGGACGCAAGAGCATCAGAACGAATGAACCATGTGGAGATGATAGCTGAAACAGGAAAATGAACAAGAACTGACCGACCGCACCAAACGGTGACCAAGAGGGCGAACGATGTGGCGTGTCAGACAGCGACAAGCATTACTAAGTCAGGTGGGGCGATGCGAATGGACGATACCGCACAGGGGAGGGAGATACAATCTTACTAACAACACACAGCGTTCTGGGGTAGGTTTCCGTGAGGTACAATCAATATGCTAACGACATGTACCGCTGGGTGGGGAGGAGGAGGAGGAGGTGAACCACGCAGAACAACGCACACTACAATCGCCAGAAGGCACATTCTTACTAACACAGAGGGCGGGTGCAAAAAGACACACACAAAACAACAGCCATGAGGCGCAATCTTACTAACAACATTCCACCTGAGGAGGAAACGCGAAAAGGTACACACACAAAACCGTGACAAGCCATACGCATTGTCGGTCTTGTCTGGTGATGAACGCGCACAAAACATGAACCAACTGATAAAGGAAAGACACAGCACAACGAAAAACAGGAGTGAGAAAGCTACCACAACGCAAGAAGGCGCCCTTCGTGTACTCAAGACCCGCTATACAAGCAGCGGCGACACAACAAGAAACACAAGAAAAGAGAACGACGAACAAGAACAAGAAGCTCTCTACGGGGAAGAGGAACCAAAGCGGAAAGACAACACCGTAGCGTCATCCTCAGAAGCTTCACCGTCATTCCCATCCATGAACAAGTCGCCAAAGGACAAGGACGACGACCCTGTGAAATTGATTCCGCTCACAGCTGCTTCTGATACGGTGGTCCGTGCAGCCACACGCACAATGCGGTCGGACACAACAGAAGAAGCGTCCACAGAACCCTCATTGATATCCACTGAACCCTCATTGATATCCACTGAACCTTCATTGATATCCACTGAACCTTCACCGATATCCACTGAACCTTCACCGATATCCACGGAAGCGTCACTGTCATCCACACCCATGAACGAGTCACCTAAGGAGTACGGCGACAACCCCTTCGATGTGCTTCTGTATACGGCGGCCGCTAATGGGCTCAGTGCAGCCAGGTGCAGGGGATAGTCGGGTGCTGTACCGTCATCGATCTCATCAGCACCACCTCTGTAGTATCCTTGAACTCTGGTATCGCCCCCAGTTGCCACGGCATCGGAGTGGTCAGCAGAGGAGACCGAGAGCTGAAATGACAAACCGTCATGGTCCGCCGTATCCAGCACTGGCTGAGTACAGCGCTCACCGCGATGAACGCTGTCCATCGAGCTACCCATCAAGCCGGTCTCGGCCAAATCTACTGTGGAGGCCAATGGCCGATCGTAGTGGCATATTCTATCGGCGGTATCACACGCGGGTGACGGAGTAACAGTCGCTGATGCGTGGGCAGGTGCTGTCCATCGATGGTGCAGATGACGCACGGCCACGACCAGAGCCACCACAATTGCGATGGTTCCGAGCACAATCATCGGCGTCAATGCCTGTTGCTGGGCATCCACAGCAAGAGAGAATACATACACCAGCAAGGCCAAGAACAGCGTCGCCACAAACGACACGACCGTTTCCCACCTCTCCAACGACCCACGCGACAACAGTCGTAGCACATGGCGTCGGTAGGCAGATCGGTCCGCCAGCCCCGTTGCACGAGAGGACAACTGGTGATGTACCAACTGCGACATCCGCGACAGCTGCACCAACTCTGGGCGCCGTCGGGACATCCCCTGCGACGATGATGACGACGATGACGATGAAAATGACCACGCCTGGGACGTGTCCGCCTGGTCCGCTGCGGTAACGATGCGCTGGACCGCTGTCTCTACTTCCCGACGGACGAGCCAACACAGCCCGTAGTCGAAGAGCCACACCTCGAGACTCTGCAGCAGCACCACCTCACTCAACCACTCGAACAACGCGATCCGCAAGAACGACGCCTGCCAGTTGAAGCCCCGTACCGCCGCCTGTCCAATGATGTAGTACAGCGAACCACCATTGCACGCCAGCAGGGCCAATACCACAAGAACCTGCCGTACGCGCACATGACGCAACGTCACCACCTCCGGGAACGCCCGATACAACCCCAAAAAATACGTGTGGCGTTCGTCTGGCCGGTCCCCTGTCGATCCGAGCACTTCCGCCAGAGCCAACCGAAGCTTCGCCACGGCGGCATCCGCTTCGTCTGATCGACGACTGCTTTTCGTGCTGTTGGCGGATGGTGCCAGAGGTGCACGGCGTAACACCTCCAAGGCATTGAGGACGACCTCTTGGGGCTCGTGCACGTTGTTTGTGTCCACGTGCCATCGTGTTGCCCTTCCTACCCCCGACGGCTGCATTCGCAGGCGAAATTGCCGCACCGCCGCTGCCGAGTACTGACGCGGCCGTGTCTCTTCTCTCTTCTCGTCCTCCTCGTGGTCGACCGCCTTGTCGGTGGATTGCTCGTGAGCCGTCAGGACGACGAAGCACCAGTCCAGGAAGTGACGCAAGAGATTCGCAAAGACCGACGTAATAATGAACGACAGCAGGAAGGCCATGGTCGAGTTGTTCGATCCGTTGAAGACGCAGTCAACTGCCGCCGAGGCCGTGTCATCCGCCGTGGTGATGGAAGTGGTGCCGACCACTTGACCGTGTACGATCTGTCGCAACACGACGTCGTTCGTAGACACCGACCGCGGTTGCCACAAACATTGGCTCTGCAGCGGGTCCAGCAACATTTTTCCGCTGACACAACTCGCCTCTGTCGTTTGTAGCGCACACGACCCGTCATCCTCGGGGTACTGGAAGTCGAAGAGAACCGCCAGCACGAAGCACGCCATGGTTAGCGCCGTCAACACATACACGACGTCTAAAATGGCCTCCTTGGCCTCCGCTGCGCCCTCCGCGACGTCTTCCGTGAACGCACCATGCACCACGTGACGCAACAACCGCGCGTACGGATGTCGCGCCATCAAGACCCGCACCCAGCGACGCTGCCACCAAGCGCTGGTTGCTGCCTGCCGGTGCTGAAAAAACGGTGGTAACATGGCGAGCAGCAACGCCTTCACGCTAAACTGAACAGACGGTCTCGCCTTGTCCGCTTCGACATCGATGACCTCCGTGGATGGCGGCGACACACTAACTTTGCGCTTCGACCACAGGGACAGACCGTTCGAACATGTTCCACGCTGCCATGACAATGCCAACAGACACAATCCCGTTGACCACACGGTCCCAAACAATACGAACATCATCACTGATTTCTCCGCCACCGCTGACGCGGACAACGTACTCCCAAACGCCACCGTCAACGATCCCGTTCCGTACGTACGAAACAGTCCCACCGATACGCGACCCGTTGAGGCTAATGCACTCCCATTGACACCACTGCCACCGCATTGACAGACCACCGACGAACCCAGATCCACCGTTCGACAAAAGTCGTTACTCACGATGCGATTGTCCGTCAGATCTACCACGCTGCACACCGCCCGCGACACCGGGCACTGTCGCCGCACCGCCGCCGCCGCCCGCCCCGAACACGTCAGGTTCAGACGTACCGCTGTGTCCGCACAATACACCGACACCGTCTGTGCCACTCCCACCGTGCAGTTGTGCGCTAGCACCGTCGCGCGACTCGCTCCCCCGGTTACTGCCATGTTCGCCTCGAAGTACGGCACGGTTGAAGACGACGACGTACCGTTGGAGTACACCTTCTTCACTTGGACGATGACCACACTCGACACCAGCTGTGGCGCCGGCAGTGCCACCGTTGAAGCATTTCCCGATGTGTTGAAGCGTACGGTACCCGACCCCAGCTCCACCGTCGTCACCACCAACCCCACCGTATTGGAAGAGAGTCCTCCCGTCGAGATGGTGATTGTCGTCGAGCTCTCGGGCAGCGCGATAGACAAGTTCGCGGAGGTTGCATTGTTGGTGTCGTTTGAAGGTCGCACCAACGACACCGCAACCTTTGTCGCGCCATCGGAGTACGTAGTCGTTGAGACAGGTTTGCTGGAGTTCAGGGGAATGCGTTGCAGCGAATTGTCCAACACATCTGACACAACACGGTCCGGGTTTGCGAGAAAGGTCGGTGGGGACGTGGGAATGCGTGTCATCGAAACGGATGGCGGCCTATGCGATGGTAGCGACGAAGGCTGTGACGAAGGCGGCGACGATGGTCGTGTTGACGGCTGCGCCAGCGGGCGTAACGATGGCTGCGACGTTGGTTCCGTTGACGGCTGTGACGATGGCTGCAAGGTCGGAGTCGTCGAGGGCGGCACCGATGGGAGTGACGATGGCTGCGACGTTGGCTCCATAGTCGGTCGCATTGACGGCTGCGAGGATGGCTGCAAAGTCGGAGTCGTTGAGGGCGGCACCGATGGAAATGACGATGGCTGCGACGTTGGCTCCATAGTCGGTCGCATTGACGGCTGCGAGGATGGCTGCAAGGTCGGAGTCGTTGAGGGCGGCACCGATGGAAATGACGATGGCTGCGATGTTGGCTCCATAGTCGGTCGCATTGACGGCTGCGAGGATGGCTGCAAGGTCGGAGTCGTTGAGGGCGGCACCGATGGAAATGACGATGGCTGCGATGTTGGCTCCATAGTCGGTCGCATTGACGGCTGCGAGGATGGCTGCAAGGTCGGAGTCGATGATGGGGCGCCAGTGGGCTGCATGGTCGCGCGCAAAGATGGCTCGGCCGACGGTGAGGATGACGGCACCACCGAAGGACGGCCCGATGGCTGTCGACTGGGTTTGGTTGTCGGTTGTGCTGTCGGCTCAGAGGTCGGCTGGTCCGACGGAGACATCGACGGCATCGTCGACGGAAGTGACGACGGCTCAGACGTTGGCTGCTTCGAGGGCTGTGCCGTGGGTATCCGGGACGGCGTTGTCGTTGGCTGTACGGATGGTTGCGCCGATGGTGGTGTGGATGGCAGCACCGATGGCTGGCTCGACGGCTCAGTCGATGGTTGTGTTGAAGGTTGGGTCGACGGTTGGCGCGATGGTTGGCACGTCGGCTGTGCCGATGGTTGTGCAGAAGGCTGAGCACCAGGTTGACAGGTGGGTTGGCTTGTAGGTTGGCCAGATGGTCGCAAAGACGGCTGTGTCGATGGATGCATCGTTGGCTGTCTACTTGGTTGTATTGATGGTTGACTCGTCGGCTGCCGTGACGGCTGCGTGGATGGTCGTGACGTGGGCTGTCTAGAAGGCTGCCCTGTCGGCTGGTTCGACGGTTGTGCGGTCGGCATCGAGAATGGCTGACACGACGGTTGAGACGTTGGCTGACGAGAAGGATGTGAGGAGGGTTTGGCAGTTGGTTGTCCAGAAGGTTGACGAGACGGTTGTATCGACGGCTTGCATGACGGCTGATGTGACGGCTGGCACGACGGCTGGCGCGACGGCTGACCCGATGGTTTTGCCATCGGTTGTCGTGACGGCTGGCATGACGGTTGACTCGACGGTTGGTGCGTTGGTTGTGAAGACGGCTGTAAAGATGGCTGCGCAGATGGCTGCCATGACGGTTGGCTCGAAGGTTGGGAAGTTGGTTGGGAAGATGGCTGCGAGGACGGCTGCCTTGACGGTTGGAGCGAGGGCTGTACGGTTGGTTGACGTGACGGCTGTGCAGATGGCTGGCGCGTCGGCTGCCGTGACGGCTGCGCGGACGGCTGCGATGTGGGTTGTCTGGAAGGTCGCGGACTCGGATGGCTTGACGGCTGGCCGGACGGCATCGAGAAAGGCGGTCGTGAAGGATGCGAAGATGGCAGTGTAGAAGGATGTGAGGACGGCCGGCTCGTTGGTTGCTTCGTTGGGGTTGTTGATGGCTGAGACGACGGTCTCACCGTCGGTTGTCGTGATGGCTGACATGACGGTTGACTCGACGGTTGGCTCGAAGGTTGGCGAGTTGGTTGTGAAGACGGCTGCGAGGACGGCTGCCTTGACGGTTGGAGCGAGGGCTGTGCGGTTGGCTGACGCGACGGCTGTGCAGATGGCTGACGCGTCGGTTGTCGTGACGGCTGACATGACGGTTGACTTGACGGTTGGCTCGAAGGTTGTGAAGACGGCTGCGAGTAGGGTTGCCTTGATGGTTGGAGCGAGGGCTGTGCGGATGGGTGATGCGTCGGCTGTGCAGATGGTTGACGCGTCGGCTGCCGTGACGGCTGCGCGGACGGCTGTGCCGTGGGCTGTCCAGAAGGCTGCCCAGTCGGTTGATTCGATGGTTGTGCGCTCGGCTTTGAAAATGGCTGACACGATGGTTGCGACGTTGGCTGACGAGATGGTTGAGAGGAGGGTTGGGTGGTTGGCTGCCCAGAAGGTTGACGAGACGGCTGGCATGACGGCTGACGCGAGGGTTGGGACGACGGCTGACGCGATGGCTGACGCGATGGCTGAGACGACGGTCTCACCGTCGGCTGTCGTGACGGCTGACATGACGGTTGACTCGACGGTTGGCCCGTCGGCTTTGCCGAAGGCTGCGAGGACGGCTGCCTTGACGGTTGGAGCGAGGGCTGTGCGGATGGTTGACGCGTCGGCTGTGCAGATGGCTGCCGCGTCGGCTGCCGTGACGGCTGCGCGGACGGCTGTGACGTGGGCTGTCTAGAAGGCTGCCCAGTCGGTTGATTCGATGGTTGTGCCGACGGCGTGGAAAATGGCTGACACGACGGTTGAGACGTTGGCTGACGAGATGGTTGAGAGGAGGGTTGGGTGGTTGGTTGTCTAGAAGGTTGACGAGATGGCTGGCATGACGGTTGGCCTGTTGGTTGCCTCGTCGGCTGCAGCGATGGCTGTGCAGATGGCTGCATCGATGGCTGTGTAGATGGTTGCATTGATGGTTGTGCTGACGGTTGACATGACGGCTGCTCCGAAGGTTGAATCGACGGTTGGCCCGTCGGTTGCATTGATGGCTGCCGCGACGGCTGTGTAGAAGGTTGCCTTGATGGTTGACGTGAGGGTTGGCCCGTTGGTTGACGCGTCGGCTGCGCAGATGGTTGTGTCGACGGCCGCCCTGACGGCTGCGCGGATGGTTGTGACGTGGGGAGTCTAGAAGGCTGCCCACTCGGTTGGTTCGATGGTTGTGAGGCGGGCTGTCTTGAAGGTTGTGAGGAGGGTTTGCTACTCGGTTGTCTGGACGGCTGACGGGACGGCTGACGAGACGGCTGACTTGTTGGTTTCATTGATGGCTGTGATGACGGTTTGCGCGATGGTTGCATTGATGGTTGGTTCGTAGGCTTGGAGGACGGCTGGCACGACGGTTGAGACGTCGGCCGACGAGAAGGTTGAGCAGAGGGTTTGCTTGTTGGTTGTCTAGACGGTTGACGGGACGGTTGAATCGACGGCTGACGCGTTGGTTGGGACGAAGGTTGACGCGATGGCTGGCATGACGGTTGCATTGATGGTTGGCGCGATGGTTGGGATGACGGTTGTCTTGATGGTTGGCGGGATGGCTGGGACGACGGCTGACGTGAAGGCTGACGTGATGGTTGTGTAGAAGGCTTCGTAAAAGGTTGTCGCGAGGGCTGTGCGGTTGGCTGTCTGGATGGCTGTCTCGTTGGTTGACGTGATGGCTGTGATGAAGGTTGACGCGATGGTTGCGAGGTTGGCTGCGTCGGCTGATACGTCGGCTGACTGGTTGGTGAAGTCGGCTGCGTCGTTGGCTGTGACGAGGGAAA
>SMOI01000258.1:0-15753 GCA_008000375.1 Poteriospumella lacustris
GCCAGCACCGCGCTCTTCAGTATGAGCCGGTGCATCGCCAGCGTCTTTCAGCCTCTCGTCAACTGCTATTATGATCGATTCTTCGTCGCAGGGGACAGGTGCGATGGTCCGGCTGCAGCCAGTCCCTTAGCCTCGGGGACGGCTGGCGTTGGTTTGGAGAGGGTCAGCGGTGGTTCTATGCTGCAACACAGATCCGCGGAGTAGTTCCGACTAGCCTCGATGTGCAGGAGCCAATGTTAGTGTGGAGTCGCTCGCGCCTAGTTGGTCGGCTGGTGCTCTGTCAACGGTCAACGTTGTCCGGTGTGTCGTAATTTGAAACGGTCGGCCAGTGGACTCGGGTGACGAAGTCGGTGTTCCGCAAAAGCGGACGGTCCGAGCCGGGATCTCGAGATCTGACGTCACGATCGATCTGCCTGCCAGTTTCGAACCACAAGGCACATCGTATCTTGTCGAATAGGATTCTCACAACCATTTGTGCTGCCTTTGAGAGGATGGCCCCTAGAAAGAGAACACGTGCCGCTGTGGAAGAAGTCGCCGTGGAAGCGCCAGCGACTGAAGAGGCCGTTGAGCAACCAGTCGCCGCGGCGAAGAAAGCGAAGAAAGAGACGGGCAAGACCATCGTCATTGAGCACTGCAAATCATGGTAAGAGTCTCTGTGCGTCTCTGTGGTGGAGTACATCCCTGATCACCGTCTCTGCTCCGTGTGCTCGACAGAGGCGTGTTCAAGACCAAAGCCGGCAAGATCGAGAAGGCTTGCAAGGAGGCCGGCTTTACGGTATCGATTAATGCCTCGAAGCCCAGAAAAGGCGCCTTTGTGGTGACCGTGGAGGGCCAAGACGCCCCCGTCGTGAACCTGCTCGATATGCCGCGGCCCTTCACCAAGCTGCGGGGCCTCGACCTGGACGACGTGATCGCCACGCTGCTGGCGTAGGCGCCGGACGGGCGGATTAGACTTGATTAGTAGACGGACGACGCTTCCAGTTGGCGTCCTCGCTGCGTCTGCGCTAGCGCGCCACGCAGACGGCGACCTCCTCGCGGAATGACCGGACGACGACGACGGTGCCTCGGCCCGAGCGACCGTCGCCGTCCGCGACGCTGCCAACGAGCCTCGGCGACCCTCCCGCGGGAGGGCGTCGTCGGCTCGGCGAGAAGAGGCGCTGTCTGCGTTGCTGCGGGAGGCGACGCGGAGAGCCGCTGCGGCTGTAAGCGCGAAGAAGTTACTCAGCGATCTACAGTACACGGCACGGGGGCTACAGAGGAGCTACGCTACAGAACACACAGGGAACACGACACAAAGGGAACGAATCAGGGGCCCGGCTGTCTGCAGGCGCCTCACGCGGCGTGCCACGAGGGGAACTGCGGCCGCGTCTGCGCCGGAGACCGCGCCCTGCCAGCCGCCGCGCCCATCGAGGCGGCGGGCACGTCGAATCGCTGGTGCAGCGTCTGCGCCAGCGGCGCTTGGTAGTCGATCTGCGGCACGTGGCCGTCGGCGCCCACCTGCATGTACGGCATCAGCTGCCGGCTCTGCCACGGCGCCTGCGCGGCCAGCTGCCGCAGCTGCGGCGAGTCGGGATACATGGCCACGGCGGGCGACGCGGCGCCGGGCGCCGGCCGCGCCGCCGGCGGCGAAAAGGCCGCGCGCGTCACCTGCGACTGCAGCGCCTGCGCCACGCGCGGCGACACCGGCTCGGCGGCGGGCGCGCTAGGTCTCGAGTGCTGCGGCGTCTGCCGCTCGCGCGAGGCGGAGCCGTGGCGCCGGTGACTGCCGCTGCGGCGGTGGTGTCTGCGCC
Source organism: Poteriospumella lacustris (assembly GCA_008000375.1). Lineage (NCBI taxonomy): Eukaryota > Chrysophyceae > Chromulinales > Dinobryaceae > Poteriospumella > Poteriospumella lacustris. The sequence continues at coordinate 1,791 of SMOI01000258.1, forward strand.
CGGGCCCCGCGCCGTCGTCGGCCTCGGAGCTGTGGCGCGTGCGCTCGCGACGCCGACGAACGCGCTCGCGGTGCACGGCGAGCGCCTGCTCGCTCTGACTGACGTCCGAGCGACCGGACGCCGGCTGCGCGGCGCTCTGCGGCCGCGCCGGCGACGCCGCCGCCGAGCGCGCGCCGCCCTCGTCGAGCGCCAGCGACTGCAGCTCGAGGTCGCTGCCCACCGACTGCTGCTGCAGCTGCTGCGACACCAGCCGCGCATTGCGCTGCGCCGCCCGCTGCGCCGCGCGCTGCATGGCGCGCAGCTGCTCGTCGCTGTGCGCCTGCACGGCGCCGGTGGCGGCGGTGGCCGCCTCCGCGCGACGCGGGTCGCCCGGCAGCGGCAGCAGCGGAACCGACGGAGCGACGTGCACCGGAACATCGACTGCTGCGTCCTCGCCGCGGCAGATGGCGGCGGCGCGAGCGCGCTGCGGTGACGGCGATGGCGACGGCGCAGCTCTGGCGGCGTGACGCGGCGGCGACGCCGACGCGGGGCGCGCCTCTGGCGCCGGCTGCGTCGAGGGAAGCGCCGCACCCGCGCCGCGCGTCGACGTCCTCGCCGACGGGCAGCGCGCGGATCTGCGTTTTGAACGTCTGCTGCGTCTCGGACGCCGGCGGCAGAGGCGCGGCGAGCGCTGCGGCTGCGGCGCGGACCCGCGCCGCGCTGCGGCCGCGACGGCGTCGCCGCCGCGACGGGCGGCAGCGGCACCGCGCGCTGCGGCGAAATGTGGCGCAGCGAGTCGCCGGCCCTTTTGGCCTCCGCGTCGGGCCGGAGCCGCCGCCGGCCGCCTTCGTCGAGCGGCGCAGGGAGCCCGACAGGGCGCCAGGTCGATCATGCCCAGGTCCGTCGCCGAGGCGCCGCGCTCCAGCGACGCGGCCGAGCGCTCGCCGCCGCCGCCGAAGCCGCCGACGCTGAGCAGCAGCTGCGTCGGGTTCAGCGAGGGCAAGACGCGGGTCTCCCGCAGCACGACGAGCACGACGAGCAGCGCCGCCACGACGACGGCCGCCGCCACCGAGGCCTCCACCGCGAAGAGGTAGAAGACGATGGCGGCGCCCATCGCGGCGCCCAGCGCCAGCAGGTCGATGCACGTGTCCTGCACGCTGTACGGCAGCGTCGCGAAGAACTCCACCGCCAGCGGCGCCCACTTGCGCGCGAAGCGCCGCCACGCGCCGCGCAGGCCCGTCTCGAGCACCGGGTCGACGTCCTCGACCGCCGCGTCGCTCGCGTAGGCGCCGCCGGCGCCGGGCACCGACGCGGAGCGCGACGAAAACTGCTGGCGCAGCTGCGTGAACAGGTGGTGGAAGGAGCCCGAGGCGTCGCGCACGCCGACGCCGCCGGCCTGCACGCTGGTGGGCAGCGAGGACGACACGCCGCGGATGGCCCACAGGGGCACGTCGTAGTCGTTCAGCGACAGCAGCAGCCGCGCGATGGGCAGGTGCGGGTAGAGGCGCGCGATGCGGCAGGCGGGGTTGAAGTGCTGCAGCAGCGCGTGGCCGCGGTCGGTCATCAGCCCGTCGACGCGCCGCGACACGAGGTACTCGAAGCGGCGCTCCAGCGCGTAGACGAGTTTGCTGACGTCGCGGCGCAGGCCGGACGTCTGCACGACGACCATCCACTGCCACCAGATCTGGAAGGGCTCGGCCACGGCGTAGTCCACGACCAGCGTCAGCACGAGCACGGCGGCCCAGAGGCCCGAGGCGCGGCTGCCGATGTCTGTGTTCAGCCAGAGGATGACGTAGACGAAGGCCACCCACAGCAGCGGCAGCCCCACGGCGAACGAGGCCGCGCGCCACCAGCGCTGCCACGCGGTGTAGTCCTGCTGCTGCTGCGAGCCGAAGAAGACGAAGCGCGACAGCCACTTGGCGCGGTAGTCGGGGTACAGGTGCACGAGGAAGCGCTGGAAGAGGTAGACGTCCTGCGCGTAGAGCGCCTCGGCGAGGCCGAGGTGGCGCCCCAGGCCGTCGAGGCGCTCCTTGATGAACTCCGCCTGGCGGCGCACGGCCTCCACCTTGCGCACGAGGTCGGGCAGCGTGATCGCGACGGTGGCCGCGACGAGCGAGTCCGCCGGCGACCCGACGGACAGCAGCATCGACGCCGCGTAGCGGTTGTGGCGCGGCGTGTCGGAGAGGACGACGGGCTGCGACGCCGGCAGCGTCACCGTCCGCGCGTCGGCTCCGGCGGCCGGCACGTTGAGCAGGTCGCCGAGGCGGTTGTCGCCCGCCGCCGCCGACGCCGCCGTCTTCGCGAAGAGCACGAGGCCGTCGCCGGGGGCAGCGCTGGCCCCGGACAGCACGACGGCCGAGGACGGCCCGGCCGCCGACCAGTCCACCGTCTCGTCCGCCACGAGCAGCTCGCGCCGTCCGTAGCGGAAGTACTGGCGCTGCTGGTCGAGCAGCAGCTTGTCCACCTCCTGCGTGGGCAGCAGGTAGTCGATCTCCTGCTGCATCTTCATCAGCCGCGCCGAGCGCAGCAGCTTGGCGGGGACGCTCTGGCAGTCGGACAGCTCGTCGACGCGGTGCACCGCCGCGAAGGACTTCATCTGCGCCGGCAGCGTCGTCGCGTCGCCGGGCAGGTAGGCGAGGTCGTCGACGCTGTGCTTCGACGTCGACTGGTCGAACGCGAGCACCATCATCAGCGCGTCGTCGTTGTCCACGGCGGGGCCGCCGGCCAGCTTCGCGCGCGCCGCAGTCGACGGCGAGCGATCCAGCTCGCCGTCGACGCCGTACGGCTGCGGCGCGACGAGGCCGCGCTTCTCCAGCAGCGCCTTGCCCATCGCGAAGAGCGGCGGCTGTCGCGCGTGCGACGCCGCGGACGGGTGCTGCTGCAGGTCGTGCGCGCGGCGCTTCGCCTTCGTCGCGCTGCGCATCAGATGCTGGTGCACGGCCTTCGAGCAGCGCGCGCAGAGGATCTCGACGAGGCGGTGCAGCGGGCGCGCGCAGACGGACACGATGAGCGTGAAGACGACGACGGAGGGGAAGGTGACGGCGGGGCGGTTGTAGATGCACGACAGGTTGTCGCTGCGCCACACGCACTGCTGCGGGTGCAGCCGCGGCACGTACGCGTTGCGCTCGCGCTCGCACGAGTCCATGTCGGGCAGCGCGCCGCAGGTGCCGTCGTCCGCGTAGAACAGCGACGTCGCGACGGTGTCGAGGCACATCACCGCGAGGAACTTCGTCATCACCTGCAGCCACGTGACGGAGCGCACCAGCGGCTGGTGGCGGTGCAGCGACATGACGTTGGCGTCGCCGCTGCTGGCGACGGCGCCCGGCGCGGACGCCATCGGCGAGAACGAGAACGACGACGGCGCCCACAGCGACAGGAGCGAGTGCTCCGCCCACAGGCGACGCACGAAGAGGCGGCGCCAAGGCTCGTCGATGCCGCGGGTGATGACCGTGTCGGCGGCCGTCTGCGCGGTCTGCGCGTCGCTGAGCGCGCTGCGCTGGTACACGTCCTGCGGCCGGTGCTGCAGCAGGAAGTCCGGCGGCAGGACCATCTCGCGGAAGAAGCGTCGGATGGAGCGCACCGTGCGCGTCGAGTGCTGCTTGTCCTGCACGGGCTGCCACGCGTTGTAGTCGTAGCGGTCGTAGAGGAAGAAGATCAGCAGCCCGGCGGCGGACAGCGCGAAGCACACGTACAGCGTCGTCGAGATGGCGACGTTGTCCTGCACCTCGAGCAGCGGCGGGTACGGCAGCCAGTCCGCCTCCGTCGGCAGCGTGAACAGGCGGTAGGACGTGGTGAACTGCACCATGACGGTCTCGCCGTCCGCCAACGTGGACGCCAGGCGGCGCCCCGTCGCCGCGTCCACGAACAGACTCGTGGTGCCCTTGACCGACTCGCAGACGCACGTCGTGTTGTCCGCGGAGAACTGCGACACGCGGCAGTTGCTGTCCTCGGCGAAGGAGACGCCGCCGTCCGTGGACGACAGGCACACGGGTCGGTACTCGCGGTACGGACACGTCACGTTGTAGATGCCCTTGGCGCGGGCTGGGCACGTCACTTCGACGAAGGGGCCGCCGGGGGTCGGGCAGGTGCGGTTCACGGTGTACGCCGTGTCCTGGTAGCGGTGGCACTTCAGCGTGATCGTGATGTTGGGGAACGCGTTGTAGTAGACGGGCGCCACGTTGGGCAGCGTCAGGGTCATCGCCATGGGCAGCACCGTCTCCTCCGTCACCAGCCGGCGGCTCTGCAGTCTACGCGACTGGTCGACATCGTCGGCGTAGGCGGGCGCTGCTGACACCGACGGAACGGCGAACTGGACTTCAGGCAGCGGCAGCAGGTAGCGCTCGTACGGCGGCGGTGCGTCGACGGCGGCCTCCGACCAGCTGCGCAGGTCGTCGTGCGAGAGCAGCGCGTCGAAATCCACGAGTGCCGGGTCTTCCAGCTCGACGGTGAGCGTTTCGCGGCGCACGTCCGCGACAGCGACGGCTTCGTCGACGGCGACGTCGATCGACCCGAGAGGCAGCGACAGACGCCGCTTGTTGAGCGAAATGACGTCGCGCTGCTGCGGCTTGTTGGACACGGTGGCCGATATGTACACGATGGAGTTGTTCTTGCCGGCCGTCTGCTGCGGGTGGTTGTTGTACTGCAGCACGGTGACGCCCATCGAGTCCTGACTGGTGAGCACGGACACGTCGTCCGCCAGGGTGAACTTGGGCACCGCCGTCTTCGCCGTGTCGCCCGCCACCTGCACGTACTGCTGGTACGGAGACTGCGCCGCTTGGAACACAGTGCTGGGGAGCGAGACGCTGCCGACCGCGTACGACGACAGGCGCACGCTGTCCAGCGACAAGAACAGCGGGTCCTCGCCGACGGCCTGCGTCGCCAGACACTGCTGGCCAACGGTCTGCAGGACCTGCGACACGCCGCGAATCAGGTCGTAGCGCGTTGCGTCGGCCATGTCGATGCCGTAGACGTTCCTAGCGGAGAAGCTCAGCATCATGGCGTTCATGGTGCTCACGACGAGGTTGGCGCCGTTCTGCTCGCAGGCGATCGTCGGGTCGGCGTTGACCGTGTCGAGCAGCACCTGGGCACACGTGGCGATCGTGGCGCCGTCCAATACACTGGGGTCGATCAAGATCTGCGCCACTGCCATGGCGCGCGCCTGGAGCGAGGCCTGGGACACGTCCTGGACGTCGACAGTGCGCTGCAGCTGCTGACAGAGCTGGAGACGGAAGGCCTTGCTTTGGTCGTACTGGCTGCCGAACAGGGAGCAGTCGCGGCCGTAGCGGTTGCTCTGGCATCGACACACCGCGATGCACGTGTCGTCGTCGACAGCGCAGAAGGACACCGCCTGGCCAGTCATCACCTCTACCCACGTGCAGGTTCCGCGTCCATTGCAGCTGGCAGGGCAGTCTTTCGGGGCGCTGGCGCACTGTCTCTGGCGACAGAGGCCAGTTATGCAGGTGGCATTGGAGCGACACGACTCGCCAACGCGACCCAGGAGCGAGAGCGAGGCGTTGCAGGGCGTATTCGCGTCACCCGGCAGGCCGTAGAATCCCGCCTGACACGGCCCGCAGGTGCCGGGAGTCAGTCCACACACGTGACGGTTTAGAAGGCTGCACCGCGTGGGCACCGCGCAGTTCACCGTGTTGAGCACCGACAACGCCGATGAAATGAGCTGCGTGGCGGCGATGGGATTCTGCTGCGCGAAGGCGGCCTCGATGCTGCTCGAGAAAGCGTCGATCATGACGGTCGTGGGCGTCGAGGAGGGCGTTCCTTGCGGAGGGAACACTTGCGTGCTGTCTTCAGCCATCCCCACCCCGTTGTACACGTCTGTCGCGTTCGCGAAGCAGTACACCGTCCAGGCGTTCGTGCGGAGACCCTGGCCCAGCAGAGCGGTCGCGAAGACGACTTCGTCTCTGTCCTTGACGATGTACGCCTGGCTCGCATCCAGCGTGTGGCAGGCGAACGTGTACGTCAGCGGCAAACTGTCGGCAGAATCGGTCCATAGCGAGGTCGCCAGCAGATACCGCGTCGCGAACGCGTACCCCGTGGCCGGCGAAACGTCCATGACACCGCCCAGAGGCGGGTCGTTGATGCGCACCTCCACCGCCGACATGCCGTACGTGCCCAATCCGCTGCTGTACGAGGCAATCAGCTCGAACGTGAAGACGCCGCCGTCGGGAAGAGCGTAGGGCTCCAGGGCCAACTGAGCTAAGAACAGCGAGCCGAAGCTTCCACTCGGAACAGTGAGGGAGGTGGGCGTGGTGGCGATGGAGGACAGCACTGAGGAGCTGATGGATGGGCATTGCCACTGCGCGTAGGCCGCTTGGCCGTCTGTCAAGACCGAGCCGGTCAAGATGATCTTGTCGCCGCTGTTGAAGGTCAGCGATGCGGTGTGGTTCAAGGTGACACCCGGCGTGAAGCGCTCGGTGATGTTGATGGTCATTTGCGCGACGTCGCGGAAGCCGTAGCTGTTGGAAACGGTGAGCGACACGTCGAAAATGCCCTCGTCGAGGTAGTAGGCGGGGATCTGCCAGTACGGAGCCGACGACGGGAAGTAGTTGTTCGTTCCGCAGGACCCGCCGAAGTCTGGAAAGCGCTGCACGCACTCCCACTTGTACGTCAGGGAGGAGGACGGGACCTTGTCGGGGTAATCCAACTCGAAGCTCCGAGACGCATTGAACTTCAAGGTGTCCCTAAGTCGGTAGGACTCGGACACGCCGCCGCCAATCAACGCCTTCACTGCGCCTCTCGCGACTTGTACAGTGCGCAGACTGGTCAATGAGACTGACCTGGGAGTGCCCAGGTCGAACGAGACTCTCACTTGCACCGTGTACGTCTCGCCCGGCTCCAGTTGATACGCGGGCAGCACGAAGTACCTCGGGTCGGCCGAGGTGCTGACCAGCGACGAAACGAGGGTCATGCCCGTGAAGACCGTCCAGATGTATTGAATGGTGCGGTTGGCGTTGCTCGCACATGCAGGATACGTTGCATTGGCGAAGAGAGTCAACGGCAGGAACCGGCTCTGCACACTGACTGGCGGGCCATAAATGAACAGTCGCGGGCGGGCGATGCCGTCGTAGCGGAACGTGGTCGTGGCGGTACGGACACCGGAGACACCGAGGTAGTTCGTCAGCGTCAATTGGAAGGTCAACGTACGCGGCTGGAAATCCGGAAACAGTTGGGCGCGCGGGACAGAGACCATACTGCGCACGTTGGTCGCGTACGTGTTCATGTACGTCTCGATGACCGACAAGTTGCTTTGATGCAGCGACCCCGTCACCGCCCAGACGACCGACAGCCAGTCCCGACCCACATGCCCAGACGATCCAGTGGCGTCCATGATGAGGTCGTCGCAGCCCATCACAGACTGCGGAATGTTCAACGCGACAACGGGAGTGACCGGATTCACTGGCGACGCGATGGTGAGCACGGTTCGCGGCATGAATGAATACTGCTGGTCGCAGAACGAGGGTGTGGTCGAGGTGCAAGCCGCGCGGATCCGACCCCTGATCAGAGTCACTTGCCATCCAGGATAGACGAGGGCTGCGGAGCTCAAGTAGACCGTCAGCAACGTGCTGTTCATCCACAAACAGGTGGTGCCGTTCACCAAATCGAAGTTCATCAAGTAATGGCAAGGGAAGCGACTCGTGAGAGGCAGCGGCGACGGCGTGTTGGTCGCTGCACTAAAGCTGACGAACAGTCTGGATCCCTCATCCGACAGCACGACCGACACTGCACTGGGCGCTGGCACGACCGATTCCTTCGACAAAATGGCGAACGAGTACGACGTATTCTGGTACGTCTCCGCGCGATTGTTCGTGAATGCCGACAGAACAAAGCAGCCGATCGAGCCGATGACGACAAACTCCTGTTGCAACTGCTTGGTTCCTGCGGGAAACACAAGTCGACTCGGAACCGCGACAGCTCTGCCCAGGGAGGGGTTGACGATGACCACGTCGGAGGAGCAGTTGTTCGTCGACGAAATGTTCAGTTGCACCGTGACGGGCGATGTTGGCGTAGCGTCGAGGGACACCACCCAACGTTTACCGTCCAACAGATCAGCGGGATTGGCAGAGGTGGCACTGGTGCCGCTTGATACAGTCACGATCGGATAGCGCGCGGTGAATGAAATAGCCTTGCAGCACGCCGTCTTTGCAACCGTCTGGTACTGCAGCGCCTCGCTGAAAGGCATAATATGGCTGGCAAAGCTTGCAGTCACACAGAGCACTTTGTACGACGAGTCGGGCGAAAGGCCCGCCAGGGTCACGGTGAAGTTTCCTCTCGCAGTAGGGACTTGAACGATGCTGCCGCTTCGCGATATTTCGTCGACCGAACTGACGTTGGTTGAGAAAGGAAACGCGGCGCACGTCCACGTACCCGACCCAGTGAAGTTGGCCGTGACGGTCAACGACGACCGCGTGCGCATCGTCACATGGGGAGCCTTGAAGTATCGAGGGTATTTCGGCACTTTGGCGTATCGAATGTTGACGACGCTGCCCAATGCGGCGTGGATGTTGCAACCCGACTGACAGGGATTCACAATGAAGCTGTTTCCTGGACACGAGACGGTCTTCACGCAATTGCGCTTGCAATTCATACAGAACACGACGTTTCCTCCACAAGAAAACAAGCGGAACGAGGCGGAGTTGCAAGTGAACGCTACATACAGTGCATGCAAATCACGCGAAGTGAGTGAGTGAACTGCACCGCAGTTATGTGCAGAGGCGGCGAAACGTACAGTAATCAAGACCCGAGTTCAAGGACGGAACTACTCCGGAAATAGAATTCACGTTGTCACACGAGGTGCGTTGGATTCGCGGAGACCGAGTTCGGTAGTCGTAGACGTACGACCAGAAGCTCACGTGCGTCACGACAATATCATCGTACGGGATGCGCACCTGATTCTGAGAGAAGTCCAGCCATCGGTCACAAGTCCCGTCTTTCGTTTCTCCTTTGTAAAAGAAGGTACCGAAAACGTAATTGCTGGACTCCGACGACACTGCGGTCAAGTTCGACTGGTAATACTTCCAGGCGAGAGAATCGCGGTAGTTGTCGACATTGTAGGTCGGTTTACCGGTGGGGTAGTTGCTGAAACGACGTTACAAACATCGCACTGAGCAAACCAGATGATGCGACACGTTTTCTCCCGCGACTTACCTGGGATCATTCGTGATGCCGGGGATGGTGGGTACAGAGGTCGTCGGATACTTGCTCTGCAGAAATAGTCACACGGAGAGTAAGCGAAAGGGAAGAGAGCAAACAGAGATAGACATCATTCGTACCGGTGCGCTGGTCGGCCGGGACGTTGGCTCCGACGTGCTTGGTCTCGTTGTAGGCTGCCCGGAAGGAACCGATGAAGGCTGTCCTGTTGGAGTCGACGAAGGCTGCTGGGTGGGCTGACGCGAAGGTTGCGCGGATGGCTGCCCTGTCGGCTGTGCCGAGGGTTGTTGACTTGGCTGCATCGATGGCTGGGAAGTAGGTTGTGTGGACGGTTGAACCGACGGTTGGTTGGAGGGTTGGTAGGTTGGCTGAGAAGAAGGCTGGCACGTCGGTTGTGACGACGGTTGAGACGACGGCTGTCTTGATGGCTGTGATGATGGTTGCGATGACGGTTGCGATGATGGCTGCGATGATGGTTGAGTTGTTGGTTGTGCTGACGGCTGGGAAGAGGGCTGAGTGGTTGGTTGCGACGATGGCTGGAAAGAAGGCTGGCTCGTCGGTTGACAACTGGGTTGGGATGATGGCTGCACCGAAGGCTGGAAAGTAGGCTGACCAGTAGGCTGCCCCGAAGGTTGAGAGCTTGGCTGCGAAGAGGGCTGTGACGTCGGATTGGTTGGCTGAGACGATGGCTGACACGACGGCTGTCCCGACGGCTGATCGCTCGGCTGGAAGGATGGCTGCATCGTTGGCTGCGAAGAGGGCTGCATTGACGGTTGACCGCTCGGCTGCAGACTTGGCTGGGATGAGGGCTGCGACGATGGTTGCATCGTTGGCTGAGTTGATGGCTGATCACTCGGTTGCATTGTTGGCTGCGTTGATGGTTGAGAGGATGGCTGCATCGTTGGCTGCGATGATGGTTGCATCGTTGGTTGACTCGATGGTTGAAAGGATGGCTGTATCGTTGGCTGACAACTGGGTTGCGTCGTCGGTTGCGATGATGGCTGATTGGACGGCTGGGCCGTCGGCTGAGAGCTTGGTTGATATGTCGGCTGTGATGATGGTTGTGCTGATGGCTGCGACGATGGCTGAGCAGACGGCTGACCAGTTGGATGAGAGGTTGGTTGCCTCGAAGGTTGACAAGTCGGTTGGGAGGTCGGCTGAGTGCTGGGCTGTATAGTTGGTTGTGATGATGGCTGTGAGCTTGGTTGGGAACTTGGTTGAGTGGTCGGTTGTCGTGTGGGCTGAGAAGAAGGCTGAGAAGTTGGCCGACCACTAGGCTGACTTGATGGCTGCCTGGATGGCTGTCCAGAAGGTTGTGTGGTAGGCAGTGAAGTTGGTTGCGAGGTGGGTTGCGTAGAAGGTTGTCTACTCGGCTGTCCCGACGGCTGCATGGTCGGCTGTCCACTTGGTTGCCGGGAAGGGACAGATGAAGGTTGAGAGGATGGCTGGCCAGACGGCTGACTACTTGGCTGGAAAGTGGGCTGCGACGAGGGTTGAGAAGAAGGCTGACGAGTTGGTTGCACAGTTGGTTGCGTAGTTGGCTGAGACGAGGGAGCAGATGTTGGCTGGGAAGACGGCTGAGTTGTCGGCTGAGTTGTCGGCTGTGATGATGGTTGCGATGATGGTTGCGATGACGGCTGTGATGTTGGCTGGCTTGTTGGTTGCCCAGAAGGTTGACACGTAGGTTGACACGATGGCTGCGACGATGGCTGCGACGACGGCTGTCCTGACGGTTGTCCTGACGGTTGACTGGTCGGTTGAACCGAAGGTTGCAACGATGGCTGCACAGAAGGCTGTCCAGAAGGTTGACACGATGGCTGCCCAGATGGCTGCGATGAAGGTTGAGCTGAAGGCTGTAAGGATGGCTGCGACGAAGGTTGCCCAGTTGGCTGACCTGATGGTTGAGAGGACGGTTGACTGGTAGGCTGCAGAGTTGGTTGAACTGAGGGTTGGGAGGTTGGCTGCGAAGATGGCTGCATGGTAGGGATAGACGAGGGTTGGGCTGACGGTTGTGAAGATGGCTGCACGGATGGTTGAGCGCTGGGTTGCTGCGATGGTTGCTGCGATGGTTGAGCTGTAGGCTGGGTGGTCGGCTGAATGCTGGGCTGACAAGTTGGCTGCCTCGACGGCTGAGAAGTCGGAACAGCGGTAGGTTGCGCACTGGGCTGTGAAGTTGGTTGCAACGAGGGCTGGTTCGTGGGTTGACCACTGGGCTGGGATGAAGGTTGAGACGAAGGCTGAGACGAAGGCTGAGCAGAAGGTTGCGATGTCGGCAACCCTGTTGGCTGCGATGACGGTTGGGAAGACGGCTGACTCGTTGGCTGAGATGTCGGTTGATTGGTCGGCTGTCCGGATGGCTGGTTACTCGGCTGCATTGTTGGCTGTGTTGTAGGCTGCGACGAAGGTTGTGAACTGGGTTGACTTGATGGAACTCCAGAAGGTTGACGTGATGGTTGCCCACTTGGCTGCGAGGTCGGCTGCTGAGAAGGCTGGGACGACGGGAGCGAACTTGGCTGCGAGGTTGGTTGGCAGGATGGTTGCCCACTTGGCTGCGAGGTCGGCTGCTGAGAAGGCTGGCACGATGGGCGTCTAGACGGTTGGGTTGATGGTTGAGTTGATGGCTGAGCTGATGGTTGATTCGAAGGCTGACAAGTTGGAAGTCCCGAAGGTTGAGCTGACGGCTGATTGGACGGTTGAACAGTTGGTTGCACCGACGGCTGACCTGTTGGCTGACCAGAGGGCTGCGATGATGGCTGATTCGATGGCTGACACGAAGGTTGACTCGTAGGCTGAGATGTTGGCAAACCAGAAGGTTGATTGGAAGGTTGAGACGAAGGCTGATCGGAGGGCTGCGACGACGGCTGCCCAGAGGGTTGCGCAGTAGGTTGTGCAGTCGGTTGCGAAGAGGGCTGACAAGATGGTTGGCACGATGGCTGGAAACTTGGCTGCCCAGATGGCTTGGACGTAGGTTGAGAACTAGGTTGCGATGTAGGGCATCCAGTTGGCTGACTGCTAGGCTGACATGTAGGCTGATTTGAAGGCTGACCAGATGGCTGACCAGATGGCTGCTCTGTCGGTTGTGAAGTTGGGACACCAGAGGGCTGGGTTGTAGGTTGAGAGGTGGGCTGCGTAGAAGGCTGCCTAGTAGGCTGCGACGAAGGCTGTGCTGACGGACGTGAAGAAGGCTGATCTGTTGGCCTAGTGGATGGTTGTGATGATGGTTGAGACGAGGGAATGGCTGTGGGTTGACCAGAGGGCTGAGCACTTGGCTGGTTCGACGGGCGGCTGCTTGGTTGGCCGGTGGGCTGCATCGATGGTTGATTTGTCGGCTGTGAGGTTGGTTGGACAGAAGGCTGTTCTGATGGCTGAGCGGAAGGAACAGCGGAAGGTTGAGCAGATGGCTGGATTGACGGCTGGGTTGACGGGACACCACTGGGCTGGCACGTGGGCTGAATGGAAGGCTGACCAGAGGGTTGATTACTTGGCTGCGCAGATGGCTGTGCGGATGGCTGTGAAGAAGGTTGTGCCGAGGGTTGACTCGAAGGCGAAGCACTTGGTTGGGAGGAGGGTTGAAATGATGGTTGAGAAGTTGGCACGGCCGATGGTTGGGCAGACGGTTGCGAGCTGGGTTGCGAGGAAGGTTGGGACGTAGGCTGCATGGTAGGCTGAGACGAAGGTGAGCAACTAGGTTGCGCTGAGGGCTGCACTGTTGGTTGCCCAGACGGTGCATGGCTCGGTTGCGCAGTTGGGCGAGAAGATGGTTGAGTCGACGGTGAGCTGGTGGGCTGGGAGGACGGTTGCGATGAAGGGTATGAAGTTGGTTGAGACGAGGGCTGACTGCTTGGTGCTTCGGATGGTTGCGAGGTCGGTGACGAGCTTGGCTGAGAAGATGGCCTTCTTGAAGGACAGTTCGACGGCTGCGAAGATGGTTGAGCGGTCGAAAAAAATGTTGGTTGCGCTGAGGGTTGCGACGTCGGCTGGTTGGATGGCTGCATCGAAGGTATCGCCGATGGCTGAGAAGATGGCTGGGAAGTCGGATGAACGCTTGGTTGAGAGCTGGGAATCATCGATGGCTGACCAGACGGCTGGTTTGAGGGAGCAGAAGATGGCTGCCTCGATGGTTGGCCTGAGGGTTGACTAGACGGCTGACCAGATGGCCTTGTCGATGGCTGGAGCGATGGCTGAGTAGTCGGTTGCGATGATGGATGAGACGATGGTTGCACCGATGGACGAGAAGAAGGCTGGCCAGATGGCAGTCCTGATGGTTGACGGGAAGGCTGAACAGAAGGCTGCCCGGACGGTTGACCACTTGGCGACCACGTCGGTTGGCCAGATGGTTGCGACGAAGGATGTTTTGTCGGCTGACTCGATGGCTGCAACGACGGCTGCACTGATGGCTGTCCCGAAGGCGCTGAAGTCGGCTGAATCGACGGCTGACCAGTCGGCTGTCGAGTCGGCAGATCGGTGGGCTGCGATGTTGGCTGACTCGATGGCTGTTCCGAAGGCGCTGAAGTCGGCTGACTCGATGGCTGCAACGACGGCTGCACTGATGGCTGAGACGATGGAGCCGAGGACGGCTGAATCGACGGCTGACCGGACGGCTGTCGAGTCGGCAGATCGGTGGGCTGCGATGTTGGCTGACTCGATGGCTGTCCCGAAGGCGCTGCAGTCGGCTGACTCGATGGCTGCAACGACGGCTGCACTGATGGCTGAGACGATGGAGCCGAGGACGGCTGAATCGACGGCTGACCGGACGGCTGTCGAGTCGGCAGATCGGTGGGCTGCGATGTTGGCTGACTCGATGGCTGTCCCGAAGGCGCTG
>SMOI01000259.1:8747-33084 GCA_008000375.1 Poteriospumella lacustris
GACGACCAGCAGGCCGTGGAAGCGGCGGCGCACTCGCTCCTTCACGAAGAGCACCAAGAAGCTGTCTTCATCGAGCGCCAAGACGCGTGGATCCTGCCCCTCGACCGTCTCGCCTTGGATATCGTCCAAGATGTCCGAGATGCCCATGTACTTCCTCTGCGGCGGTGCGATGGACTGTTCCTGCTGCGAGTACAACAACGCTTGGTGTCGCGCCAAGAAGACCAGCCGTCCATCCTCTGCAACGGGGGTAAATTGCGTTGTCCATTTGAACAAGACGGTGTTGCTGGCCTTGCGGCCGTCGTTCATGCCTGGGAAATACCACGAGGTGCAGGACGCGACCAGCCAGCGCCGCTGGAAGTACAGCAGCGAGGGGTTGATGTAAGGCCCAATTTCCATCACACGATGCAGCATCGGCGAGCCTTGCAGCGCAGAGATCCTCGCCACGTGGATGCGCAGCTTCTCGTCCAGCGAATAGCCCCTCATCACCACCTCCGGTAGATCAGCGGCCACGACGAGGCGCTGGGCCACGAGGTCATCCTGCGAGAGAACCTGAATTCGTTCTGGGTAGTGAAACTCGCCGGGTGCATCCTTGACTCCCGGAATGGGCAACGACAATTTGTCTTCGCCCAGCAGAACTGAAATTGTTTCGTTGCAATGCACCGACGGCAGACGGCGTAATTCATTTCTGTGGCGGAGGTACAGCTCACCGTTGTACGATGCGATCCACGACGTTGATTGGGTTATGGCGCACACAAACGGAATCCAGGAAATCCAAAGGAAAAGGACTGCTTTCATCATCGTCAACAGCGACTGGGGGCATTCACTTCCACCAGATGGTCCAGGACGAGTCGAAGAAACTTTATGTGCTTGTGATCTACCATCTACACAGTAGATAACTAAGAACCAGTCTAATGAATTGTGACCAGTACCGTCTCTGTATCCAGCGGAGTGGTCCGAGGTGCGAGGGGCTGCTCGCGATGACGACGACGGCAAGTCGCGTTTCTTTTTTTCGACCGCCGCCGCCGCCGCCGTCTGCGGAGGCAGAGGCCGGCGGCAACGACTTTACTGTATTCGACAAGTTGAAGACCTTGGGAAACCACAATCGACAGGTGATTGGCCCCTTCTTGGCAAGCAAAATATTGCAGTGTACCTCCGTCATTTGTGGTATATTTGTAAGCAAGCGGGAGTGGTGAGGAAATGGCGCGATCATGTGGAACTCACCATGGGTACGTTTGACTCACTTTTCGCATGACAGTATTTCTGATAACGGTGGTATTGTTCCGATGCAGCACACGGCAGTGGATCAATAACGAGCCGTGCGGTTTATTCTGCGGGAGCATGACGTATGTGCTGGTCATCTACGGCATGTACGCTACCACGGTGAGTTAGGTCACCCGCTGCGACCTCTTCTCACGCCTCTGACTGGATCGCTTGCATGTAGTTCGGAGTAATTATTCCTTGGCTGGGCTTTTCCTTGTTCGGTCTGCTGAACATTCTGGTGTTCAACGGCTTGAGTCTGCTGACGATCTACACCCATTTCAAGAGTAAGCGTGCGGCCCTGCGCAGCATCTGACACCATTCTGACAGACAAACCACTTCATTGCAGCCATGACAACGGACCCAGGAGCAGTTCCGAAGGATGCGCGCCCGCTGCCAAACGATGTAGAGGAGCACGACTTCGAAGGCAACGATCGCGACCGGTTCAAGAAGTTCTGTCGACGCTGCAGCGCCTTCAAGCCCATTCGGGCTCACCATTGCAGTATTTGCGGCCGCTGCGTCGTCAAGATGGACCATCACTGTCCATGGGTGAACAACTGCGTCGGCGTTGGCAACCACAAGCTCTTCCTCCTCTTCTGCTTCTACGTCTTCGTCACGTGCTCGTACTCGATGCTGCTGACCTGCAGTCGGTTTCTCATCTGCGTCTACCGCGACAACTGCCAAGAATCACCCATTCCTGAGCTGTTCCTCGTATTCCTGGTGATCGAAGGCATCCTCTTCGGCTTGTTCACGCTGTGCATGATCGGCGACCAGATGACAGTGATCATGACGAATCAAACGCAAATCGACCGCTTGAAGAACAAGAAATACGACATCCAGACCGAGGTGCACGAGGTCTTCGGCACGCCCTCCCGCGTGTCCTTTCTGTGGTCGTGGTTCATGCCCGTGCCGACGTCGTTTCCGCATCACGTGCGCGACATCATCATGGGCTTCCGTATGCTCAACGACAACCGCGAAGAGGAAAACCCCCTGTTGGGCAGCGCAGCAGCAGCTTCTGGCGCGGGCATTATGATGACGGAGACCGCCTACGGCCAGGCGGGTGCCACCGGCAACAAGGGCACCGCTGGCGGGCTGGAGTCCGCTGCCGAGGAGGACCAGCTCGCCGAGTCGCTCTTCGCGACACCCGGTTCCTCCAATTCACTTCGCCCTCGTATCAAGCGAAAGGTACGTCAACGTATGCTGCTCGAGGTGCTGTCAGATGGGTGAGTGACGTGGTTCTTTGCTGGCGCAGGTGGTCGGAGGCGATCCGTCCAGCGAAGAGAGCAGTTTCACTGGCGACGACGCTGCAGAATGGTCGCCGGATGGTGCCGCAGCTACATCGGGAACCACCGCTACGGCAGCCACCGGGTCTTCTGGAGATCTCTCGGGAAGCGCGTCGGCTGCCGGTGCGTCGACTGGGGGCGCCAGTGGAGTCGGTAGCGCCGGCATTGAAGTGTCCGTGCCCGTTACGTCGGCGGGCGACTACGGCGGCAACGTCCGCAAGAGAGTCTAAGCACCACTTGGCTGCTGCCCCCCCCCCCCACTTTCGCGTCCTCTCTTTCGAGTCTCTCTGTAGAACGTAGAACCGACCAATCCTCGTTTGTGTGCATAGCTCTGAACTGTATTTGGCCCTTCGCTGTCGCTGTCGCTGTCGTCGAACTGCGATGGCAGAGGGCGCATAGATCGCTGAAGTAAACGTGTTACAAGCAATCGCATCTGTTGGGTTGGCCGGCCCGCATATACTGAATAGACTATGTACAGAGTTCAACTGGGGGTAGGAACGGGATGCAGCCTGCGCCTTCACCCCACTTTCCCTTCTCTCTTCAGCCGATCTTGTGTGCTCTTGATGGCTGCTTCGCAAAATTCTACGTTCCGCTCCAATCTGGACAGCTTTTCACCGAGATCGGCAATTTTATTGCGGACAATGGCGTCGAATTCGTTCAAGAAGGCGACAGTTTTAAGAATTTTGAGGTCGATCGTCTACGAAACAGAGACAGAGGTGTCAGCGGAGGAGTTCAAATGGTGAAGGAAACGTTGAAATATTGCATCCACAACTAACCTCGATAAACTCGCGATCATTCCAGTCTTGTTGGATGACTTGTTGGTCGATCAATGTCACTTTTCCAGCTTCGCTCGCGGGGTGGTTCTCCTTTTTACTCCTACTGAGCATTGTCGGGCAGTGCGATTCTGAAACTGACGAGCTCAGGAGTATCTATGTATCTATCAGGGATACTCGAAGACTTTTTGAAGATTTCCGCGTGCAAAATCGATCCGAATCCTATACGAATCCACCAAGATCGGCAGGGAGCAGGGATGGATCGATCGCCGGCGGCTGCATCGATCTCGACCTGTGGCGGTTTCATTTTTGTCACCATCCGCTACCCCCTTGGCCCTGCTTGGTGCTGGCGCCATCGTGTCCCGCGTACGTCCATGCGCTGTAGCCCGTACTTCAAAACAATACATATGCCTCATATCTGAGAGATCTAACAACCGTGCGAAGGAACTGGACAATGACCGAATGGAAAGCAACTCAGGCGATTACAACACGCGACATGAGGTGGCGCAGTATCTAGCGCTTAGACTGGCCCCGCCGCCCGTCTTTATGCTTTTGAGTGGACGAGCGAATTCCGTCGCCGGATACGCCATCTTCGTCGCCGCTCTGATCGCGATGGGCCCACTCGGGCGCGGTCACGCCCGTGTAGCCGTAGTTGAAGGTCAACTCCTGTCCAGGCTCAATCGTGGTCTTCGCGAACATGCCGATGCGGTGATCACCGTTCATCTTCATGATCCGCGGGACGACCGTCGCTTCCTCGTCGCGAACGTGGTTGAAGAAGCGCGCGTGGTTGCCCTTGCGGGTGGCGTCGATACACTCGTACATGTTGGCCTCGAAGATGTACGAGGACTTGTACTTGTCGTAGATGATGCCGCGGCGCTCCGCCTCTGCCTGCGTGATCAGCTCGCCAGTGTACTCCGCGATGAAGTCGCCTTTCTCTATGCGTTGGCCGGCGAAAGCGCCCCAGCCGTGGATATTCGACCGACCGACATACACGCGCACGCGAGGCCGGTGGGAGAACGAGACGTTGGAGCAGACGGTAGCGAGGGAAGGAGTGGCGGTCAGACCGTGGCCATTCACCGCGGTGGCCGTCTTCCGCTTGGCACCACCGACGCCGCAGTCGTCGGCATCGTCGACTTCAACGCCGCCGGCCTTCGACGACTGGTGCAGCCCCTTTTGGATGAACGTGCAGACGTCCATACGGAACCACGGCGCAATGGACGCGCCACAGGAACCGCAGAGATCAGGGTCGCATGCTCGACTGGCTGCGAAGCACGGACAGCTCTTCGTGCGGCAGTTGCTCTTGCACTTGCAGCCCTGCACCTTGATGCGGCAGTTGGGGCCACAGGCGCAGAACTTCTCGCAGTACGTGTCCGCCTCGACGCACACACACTGGTTCTCCTTCGAACAAGGCCCCGGGTGGTTGCACGGCTGATAGTTCGACTTGAAGCAGTTCTTGACCGCCGACGGTCGCAGTGGCGCCGGTGTCTTCGCGTCGAGATCCACCGGCAACGGCGGTAGGAGCGCGAGAATGTCCTCGAGCGCCTCGACGACTTTGTCGACGTCGTCGTCGATGTTCGTCCAGATCCACGACTCCGCCGACGCATTGCTGTCTTCCTTCTGCTCCAGCTTCTGCGCGCGATGGCGCAGGGCCAACACGGCTGTTTTCCGCGTGACAATGCAGCGCGTTTCCTTGTACGTCCGTGTGCCCAGCAGCGCCTGAACGAAGGCGATCAACGAGTCGAGGTCGCCGGTGGATCGCGTCGCGGCAGCCGATTCGCTCCCGGACGTGGGTGCGGCAGTCATTGAGCGCGGCGGACTGTTTTGATACATTCGCAGCGCCTTGTACGTGATCGCCAGCTCCAAGTCGGTCAACGGCGGCTTGAACTGCGGCGCCTTCTGAAACTCGCGGAGGTAGAGCTCCAACTCGTCGAGGTCTTCGTCCTCGGCGATCAGCGACCGCGGAACAATCGGAATGTCCGGTGTTTCGTCGCGGATATGCAGCGACTCCGCGTGGATCCGCGACTTCCACACGGGCTGGTTGAGCAGCCGCTTCTGATACGACGGCAGCTCCTGCAAGGAGAAGCGTAATTTCTTGCCGGGGGCCGCATCACTCTCGTCTGCCGCTTGCGGGCCTTCGCTGGGGGCAGACGGCGGGGCGGAAGAAGCAGCGTCAGGCTGCTCGCCTGCAGCTGAGGCCGCCTTGGCGGCTTCCGAAGCGGTTCGCTGCAGACTCGCATCTCGTTTTTGGAGCTCGCACTCCAGTAGCTGCGGACCGGCGGCCAAAAACACCGACAGCGACGCTCCCGCTGGTGTCGGTTTCGTCAGAGGATTCACCTTCGTAGCCGATGCAGACGACGCCGACGCGTCCATCGGCTGCAGCCAGTGCACGGTGCCGTCCGCCTGTAGGTACAGCGAGTCGACGAAGGACGAGTCGGGGCGATGAACTTTGGCCTTCTTCACCTCGACGGCGACAACACTGTCGACGTCCTCCAGCGGTCGCTTCCGAGGCCGCCCCTGTCGTTTGACCGGCTCCTCGCCACCCGACAGCGAAGCGCGCCCACCTTCCGAATCGCTGGTGACCGTTACGTGGTCATTGGTACTCAGCGTCCGCTGCAAGGCGGCCAAGTCGTCGTTCTTCTGCGCCAGTTGGAAGGCCTCCAGACTGACGTTCGTCGCTACACGCTGGTGCAGCGACGGCGGTCGCAGATGCGCACGCACGTGATCCGTCGGGAGCGACAGATGGTTCACGGGGCACAAAAACGGAGGCAGCGGGTCGCGGCGGATGATGGGCGGCGGGTGCTCCACGTTGTGCTCCGGACACGCGAAGTGATAGCAGCGCCGACAGAACAGGCCGCGGTAGTTCGCGACGAGTTTGTCGAAGTTGTGGAAGTTGGGCACGCCCAGTCCCACCCCGATGCCGAAGCGCACGCTCGTGGGGTTGTCGACTTGGAATGATGGTGGATCGTGACACAGCAGATCCCACAGAGCCGGGTCCTGGCCGCACGACTGGAAGGTCTCCGCTTCTTTTCGCTTGTCCTTCTCGTGCATGCGCAGCACCAACGACTCGGTGGCGACGGCGGGGTCGTTCTCGATGCCATTCGCTTTGTTCTGTCGAAGCACGCCCGCCTCGGTCAGTAAGGGCCTATTGATGATAGCGTTCGTTTTCCCGTGTCTTGTGAGAGTCACAACGATGAGACAGGGCATAACGCGCAGCTTACATGATCGCCTCTCGGTACCAGCGTCCCTCCTTGATGCGCTCGTGGGCCTTCTTGATCTCCGACACGGTGATGTTCAGCACTGCTTCCAGCGCCTCGAAGATGAAGCCCTTGTGTTTGTACACGTCCAGCAGGTAGAACAGCGCCAGCTCCTCAGACTCGCCCATGATTTCTCGTTCCAACTCGCCGGGGACCTGCTCGAAGTGCGACGTGTCGACGCCGTCGATGTCGTCGTCGCCGAAATACGGATTCGACCGCAGAATCACTTCGTCGTCGGCGTGAACGTTGGCGGCGATGGGGACCCACGCCCAAGCGAACGGGATCGGGTCAACGTACGGGATCACCGAGTTGAACACAGGAAGAGGCGCCGCTTGTGGATCAAGAGCAGGCTCGCGTGGAGGTCTCACCAGAGATGTCCGCAGCGTGGCCAAAGCGGCACCGTCTGTTTCACGCGGTCAATCGATGAGCACGTCTGTTCAGGCCCCATTGGCAGTGCGATGCATTGCTTACCTAGGTTCAACACGCTGCGAATCTTCTCCTTTCTCGCGTGCGAGACCAAGCTCGGGAACGACTCAATGTGGTTGGCGGTCACCCTCTGACTGACGGAGTTGGCGGTCTCTCGCGGCGGTAGATACTGATCGTCGTTTCTGTTTCGCTGCGGCTGGAACGAGCCCACCATCACGAGGCGCTGTGGTGCTAGAATCTTCTTAATCGTAGGTCCTGTGCACTGCCTCTTGGACCCCAAGGCGACCGTTCCGCCGGATAGCCGAGCATCGTGCTGATGGCGCCATGACTGCAGCGCTCTGCGGTAGTTGTCCTTGACGAGCTGTCGACTGCGGCTCCATTCTTGTTCTTGGAGATGCCGTACGACGGTGGACACTTCCTGATGCACCGCGGAGACGGACGATTCGATCTGATGGCCGGTGAGTCCGTTGGGAGCACGAGCGTGACTGGAAGACCCACGACTACTGCCACCTGCCTTCAGCAAAGTAGGGGCGATGACGAGACGGACTTCGTTGGAAATGGAGAACGTTTGAAGCGCACCCTCCTTCGTCATCGGCAGAGAAAACGATGAGGGCGATCCGGAAGTGAGCATCGGCGATGAGACCGTTGACGATGTCAGCGACAATACTATCGCTGTTGCGGCGGCGGCGGAGCACTGTGTGACGACGTGATCACTCTCACTGGAAACCGATGCACCTGGGGGACTGCGCGAGCCCTCCCAGTTGATCTCCGCCATCGAGACGTCTGCAATTATCTCTTTCTTGTCCGCCACTTCCTCCACTCCGTCGACTTCTTTCTCGTCTTCCGCTTCGTCGGCCTCTACCTTGTCCTGGGCGTCCTCGACGTCTTTCTCCACTTCATCCCTGCGCTTCACCTCATCTTCCTCATGCACTTCGTCTTTATGAGCCTTAACCTCTTCCTCTGAATGATCATTAGTTTGCTTGATTGGTTCCTTCTCTTCTTTGTCTTCCTTTTCGAATCGTTCGGTCTTTATTCGAATGGTGCCCGCTGTAGGCGTCAAGATTTCGCATGTTGTTGACGTCCCGACCGAGCTTGTTGAGCCTTTACGACGTTTGGTCTTCGGCACCGCCGCTATCGGGGAAAATATTAAATTACCTATGAAAAGAAACAGATTTCCCATTAGAGATACAGCGCGCAGTTGTGTCTGACCGTTCTACGTACTGTTAGTGGCGGCGATGGGCGCTGAAGTGGAGACGCTGAAGGCTGAAGCGGCAGCCGAACTCTCCTCCAATAGAGGAGAATCCCGATGTAGTTTCATCTTCTTGCGCTTTTTGTGCTTCATCACTGGTTCTGAATTTGTGACAGCATTCACTTCCTCTTTGATGGCGGCCTTCAGGCTGACGCTGTGCGACTCAAAGGGCATTTTCCCTCCATCGCGTGACTCGTCGACTGAGGATGGCTTGGACCATTTCTCATCTCCAGAAGATGAGTCAGAAGCGAGAATATCCTTCTCGATATCAAGGAATTGCTTCTTTCTCTTCCTTTTGCATTTCTTCTTTGCTTCTAACCGCGCGTCTCGCAAGGTTTGGGCGACAAGCGCGGCTTCGGTTGATGCGGACTTCAATCCCATTTTATCTTCATCGCTACTTAGTAAATTGACTTCTTCTTGCGCTATGAAGGTTGCAACTGATCCTGTTGTTGCCATTGGTGACCGCATTATCGAACTGTTTGTATTTGGAGGGAATATGTCATCTTGCGATAGATCGATGACATCTACTTTCTTTCGTCGCTTCTGTTCACTCATCAGCCCAACAACCCTGCGAAAGCGTTTGACCCATCAACAATATGTCCAAACACTCGTTCAGGTGGGATTCACCACGGTCCATGACATCCATCGCGCGAGGCTTTTTCATTTTTCATGGGTCGTCCCGGTCGCCATCGTCTTCCTCATTTTCGTTTGATTCGCTGCTTCGATTGCACCCAGAGTCTGAGACATACAAGGACGCTCTGGGTTCAGTTGAAGATTGTCTCGTCGCTCGTCGCTCGTTGGTCGTCGCTGTTGTTCGCGAGTTGGACTTCGATGATTCGTCACAATGAATTTGTCAAGGACCATTGGAAGTATGGCTCTTCTTTTTGTGCTGGTGCTATTGGCTGTGGCAAATATTGCTCGCGCCTTTTCCGCAAAGGGCATTGATTATGTGGGCCGTTTCCGTGAAGTGGATGGGCGTCAACGTGCTGAATGGCCCGGCGCAGGTGTACGATTGACGTACTCGTCAGTTGGATCCTCCAAAGCGAACACTCTCAATGTGACATTTTCCGACTGTGGCTCGTGCAACTACTTTGTTTCGGTTTACCAAAATTGTGAGCAGAAGGAGAAATTCAACATTCGAAGTGGCCAGTTCGGCTTCCAATATTCTCTTCCAGCCACCGACAGACTTCACAACGAACTCTCCATCGTCAAGGTGACGGAAACCAACCAAGGAGATGCTTCTGGCTACATGGAAATCGTGGACTTGGATTTGAGTAACGCTCATGTGTCGCCGGTGTTCCAGCCCATGTGCACGACGGGCAAGAAGTTGCTCTTCATTGGTGATTCGTATACCTGCGCCTATGGCGTCGACGACACCGATCCATGTGGTTTCTCGGCAAGCACAGAGGATGTTACTCACAGCTACGCGTACGATTTGGGTCGTACCTTCCATGCGGACGTTCACACGATCGCGTGGAGTGGCAAGGGGGTCGTCCGAAATTACGCCGACCCGAACCAGATGTCCGACACGCCGATGCCTGCCTACTACAATCGTACGTTGGCAACCATCTCCGTGAATGACGACAACACGAACTACTGGGACCCAAAGCGTTACGTTCCAGACGTCATTACGGTGCTTCTCGGCACAAACGACTATTCCACACACCCTGAGCCGTCCGACGAGCAATTCACCACGGGGTTGATCAACTTCGCAAACCAACTTCACAAGGACTACCCGACGGCAAAACGATTGTTGGCTTGTTCGCCTGCGCTGACAGCCCTCCAGTGCAACAACGTGGCGAACGCGGCCGATGCCACCGATTCCGCATATGTGCAGATCCCACCGAGTGTGTTCACCGGTGGCTACGGCTGTTCCGGTCACCCAAGCGTATTGACGCAGCAATATATGGCGGAAGCTATTCAGCCGGTGATGGAGGAGCTTCTCCAGTGAGCCCCACCCCGTGCCGCATAGCCCGCGTCTTCGCTTTGATTTGTGTTTGGCATTCGCCGTACGCAGAACGGAAGGATTTAGTTCATTTAGTATTCAAGTATTTCAACATTTCGGTAATGAATCCCGGTGGTAATTGCAGTATCTACCCCGCGCGGTTCCATGACGGTTAAACTCCACCTAAAGAGGTTCGATCCCTACGACTGGTAGCACGGATTTGTCTTCTCTCTTTCACAATGTACTCACACAATACAGAGCTCCACAACTTTGGATTGTTAAAGAATTACTCAGGAAGCATCTATGGGGGGTGGCAAGAAGGCCTCCGTCGGATTGAGAAAGTAGATACAAATGTACAGAGTTTGAAGCCGCCAGGAGCACGACTTCACCAAACCGCATCGGTGGCACCACAGATGAGGCAAGACGCACAAAGGCTTTGGTTGGAAGCACTATACTGCACTGTTTCTATCATCGGAACGTTTTCTGGGACGTGCGGGTGGTCTCGTTGACGATGGCTCATGAACCTGCGTCAGAGTGCGTTTCGTTACACACGAGGCGGGAGATTGAGTGCGATCTCGATTACCTGTCGAACGATTGGCCCAGAGAATTTTTCAGTTCCTGGAGACTTGACGCAGATGATACCTGCTGCATGTGTGCATGGTGCATCCGTAGGACAATACTTTTGCTGCAACTTGAACACTGCAGAGTGCCGGCACTGGAGATGAACATGGGCGCAGACCTGCAGGCACGATGAAGCAGAGTGGTGTATGAGAGAAGGTCTGTAGCAGCAAAAGGACTCTTCAATAACGTACCAGCAGAAGGGACAGACAATGTGCTCTGTTTCTTGGTCGTCGTCTTCCATGAACATGGTCGGTGACTGTGGCGGTGGCTCGGGGCTGTCGTCTGGATCTGCCTCACAAAGCAAGGCGGTCTCTATTTCCTCGTAAAGTTCTGGATGATCCTCTATGGATATGAAATCCTGCCAATTTAACGATTCTACAAATATGGACTGGTAGTTGGGCACGTGCTCGCCCACGGCCACTCCGTGGTCCATATCCGCGTCGTTCAGAATGGAGTGGATGGCATGTCGTTTTTCAACACCGTTCAAAGTTCTAATCTTTGCGAGTAAAGCCTCTCTTGCTTCTTTTCCTTTGGAGAAGACTTTCTTTATGGCCAACGCCTTCAAGTCTTCTGGCTTTATGCGCTTTTTCGGATCAGGTCGTTGACTTCCGCGCATACCAACCTGTTTCGCAAGTTCGACACCAGGTAAAATTTAAAAGCCACAGCTAAATTGATGCCTCTTACACTTGTTGTAGGTGCTGGGGATGCAAAATATAGTGTGTATTGGAGTGTGTATGGGATCATTTGTGATCATAGTCGGCTCAGCTGTCATTGCCTCTTGGACCGTCGTCGTCGTGGCGGGTGCACCAAATTTGTAACGCTCGACGCCCCAGCGGCGGCGGTGGGTGTGCGGTCCTCGTCGACGCGGAAGGCCCTCCTCCATCGACAGCCTTGAGTGTTCCCCTCGCTACAACATCGGCTCCATCGGAGGTCTTCACAAGCAAAGAACTTGTTGAGAAGCGGTAGAGTGGAAAGCGCTGGACACACGACAGCTGTCTTCGTACTCATTCCACCGGACAGATGGCGCCAACGAAAGTGGCAAAGAAGCCGAAGAAGCTGGACGACAAGATTCCCGAATACACCGACATCCCCGAGAATCTCTACAAAGGCAGCCTGCAGCAGTACAGATACATTGATGACGTCGGCAGTCCTTGCAAATGCACGCTGGAAACGGGAGGATGTGGGGCGAACTGTGTCAACCGACTCCTGTACATGTACGTAACTCGCGTCACTTTACCCAATGAATCGCCCCATCTTACTTCTAATCGTCCATTACCACAGAGAATGCGATCCTTCCAGTTGCCCCTGCACACAGCGTGACGAAGCGGGAAACTTGATCCCGTGCGCTAACACGGTGATTCAGTTTGGCCGCTTTCCGAAACTGCAGGTCTTTAAGACTCCCAACAGCGGCTTTGCGCTGCGAGTGCTGGAGAACGTGGCTGAAGATGCTATTATTTGCGAGTATCGGGGCGAAGTGCTGACGATAGAGCAGAGTTTGAAGCGCATGGGCAAGTACAAGGCGTCGGACGGGTTCTACTTCGCCGCGTTGGGCAACAACTTGGTCCTCGACGCTTGCAAAATGGGCTCTGTCGCTCGCTTCGCGAACCATTCTTGTGACCCAAACAGCTATTTGCAGCGGTGGACGGTTCTGGGAGAATCGCGGATCGTGTTAACAGCCAATGAGCCGCTGCCCCCCGGCGCGGAGGTCTGCTACAGCTACAATTTCAACGACGACGGCTTCTCGAACAACCCCATCAAGTCGCAGAGGTGCTATTGCGGTAGTGCCTATTGCACGGGCACCGTAGGCGGCCTGAGCACGATGCGACACGACATCAATGACGCGTTCCACTACATTCGCCGCGTTCTGAGCGGCGAAGTGAAGCTGACGCGGGCGCAAATCGATGCGTTCATCAAAGACTCCGCCAAGATCCAAGAGGCCTCCAAGTTGATTCGCGACCAAGTGAAAGGCCTGCAGAAGCATCTGGGCCACATCGACAGCTGGCACGCGGAGGCGCAGCGACTGCTGACGCTGCAGGACACCGCCGCGCTGCCGACCTCCGCGACGGCCGCACCGCCTCGCAGCAAGCGAGTACAGCGCGTCCACGAGAACAACGCCGATGAGAGCTCGTCCTTCGCGCTGCTGTTCCCATTCATGCTGCCCGGCGCCGCCCATTTTCGCAAGTTCCACGCGTCGTCCGGCGCCGACGCCGACGCGTCCAGCTTCGCTCGCGCGTGGCCCGCCGATGAAGTGGCGCACTTCCTGCGGCAGATGCCGCTGGGCTTCAAATGTGACGAGGAGAAGCTGCTGCGCCAATGTCTCGCCGATGCGAAGAAGCTGGAGGCGGAGCTGTTGGGCTGGAAGCAGCGGCTGTTCGGCAGCGACGCGGCGGGGTCCGACCGCTTCTTCGACCTGCTGCGCCACTGGAGGGAGCGGTACCACACCGCAGCCGCCACCGCGGAGGCAGAGCAACCGAACAAGCGGCGGCGGAAGCGACGAAGGGCTCCGCACGCGCAGAAAGCGGCGAAGGCTGCGAAGCCGCGCGACACGGCGACGCCCAGCGACGCTGCGACCGTCGACGACGGCGACAGCGGCGCCGATCAACTGGGCAGCGCCGTCGATGATGCGCCCGACGCGGTCGATGCAGCCGACGGCGACAGCAGCGACGACGAGAGCGTCCGCAGTCGCAGCGAGCCGCAGGCGGCGCTGTCCAACGCAGAGCCCGACGAGGCGCTTCGATGTGAAACGGCCGCCGCAGAGCCGCCGACCGTGGCGCTGCCGCCCGACCCTACGATCGACTTCACGTGGCCGCTGCTGATGAAGCTGCTTCGCCGCGTCTTCGCCGTGCTGCCCGTGCGGTGCGACCACAGCGACTGGCTGTTCGCGCTGCTCGACGCCCTCGACCGCCGCACGTACGACGAGTGCACGCGCCAATCGCTGCAGGCGGCCATCCCGCCGCTGCTGCTCCATCGCCAGCGCGCCGTCTTCCTGCAGCCGCGGCGCACCGAGTCGCGCGTGCACTACACCGAGGCGATGGTCGTGGCGCAGCTGTGGCGCCACTACGGACCGCTGCTCGCCGCGGGCGCCTCGCCGCAGGAGCCGCACTGGCTTTTCAGCTTCGTCGCGCCCGAGCACCTGCAGACGACCTTGGAGCACCACGAGCAGCGCGTCGCGGCGCTGACGACCGCCGCTGCCGCGCGGCCCGCCGAGGCGGTGCCGGTGTTCTGCCTCTGCCGGCTGCCCGAGCCGGCGCTCGTCTTCAGCGCCGCGCCGGACGCGGAACAGACGCTGCACGCGCATTTACACGAATTGTCGGCGTCGTGTGCGGCGGGCAAGCGGCAGCAGAGGTTCGTCGAGCAGGTGAAGACAGGCGCGACGATGATCCAGTGCGGCGGCTGTCGCGACTGGTTCCACCCGCTTTGCTGCGCGCAGCGGGTGCGGCTCCCCGCAGCCGCCGCCGCCGCAGCCGCCGCCTCCGTCGCCGCAGACAACGCGGGAGGCACTGTTCCGCCCTCAGAGCCGCCCGCAGCTGCAGCAGCGCCGACTGCGGCGCCGACGTCCGCGGCGAAGTCGGCGACGAGGAAGCGCTCCGCGCGCAGCGCCGAGCTGGACGCCGACGGCGCCGCGACCGTCGCCTCGCCGCCGTCGGTCGTGGCCCACGAGGCGAAGGACGCCGCCGCCGATGCCCCTACGGCCGCAGACGCTGCCGACGACGTGCTGCACAGCCGCCGCTACCTTTGTGCGGCCTGCACGCTCGCCGCCGGAGAGCCGCCCGACTTCGCCTTCGCCGGCCTCACCGCCTGGGACCGCCACCTGCTCGCGCCGCCGCCGCCGCCACCGCCGCCTGCGACGGAAGCCGCCGATGCAGCGCCGCTGTCGCCCGCGGAGGATACGCTGCAGCGCCTCGCGTGCGAACTGCAACCGACGGTACGTCGCCCGCCTCGTCCCGCCCGCTGCGTCCTCCGTCGCTCTCACCCGCCGCCCGCCGCTGTCGTGCCGCTGTCGCTGTGTAGATCTCGGTGGCGCCGCTGATGGCGCAGCAGGCGGAGCACCTGCAGCGCTGGCACGACCGCGCCACGCGATTCCTCGCGCACGAGGCGCGAGACCACCTGCGGCAGTGGACGGCGGCCTTCGCGCGGTCGCTGCTGCCCGGCGACTCGGACGCCGCCCGCCGCGACGCCGCCGTGGACGAGCTCTTCCCCGCCCCCGCGGCCGCCACTGTCGCCCCGAAGGGTCCAGCGGCGGCGAAGGGCAAAGCGAAGAGCGCCACCGCCGCCAACGCCGCAGCCGCCGCCGCGACGGAGTCGCCCGCCGTCGCGTGCTTCCGACGGGCGGCGCAGCTGTTCCTCGAGCCGTATTTCCTGCTGGGCACGACGGCGCTGCCGGCCGCCCACGTCGAGACGCTGCTCGACCTGCGCCTCGCGCTGTGGCTGCTGTCGACGGCCTCCGTCTGGGGCGCCGTCTTCGCGCAGCACCGTCTGCATCGCTTCGCGGCGCTGACGGCGCCCGCGTCGCCGTTTCGTCGGCTGTTGGCGGCGTCTGCTGCCTCGCAGCCGGCGCGCGACGAGGACGCGGTGCAGGTGCCGTGGTCGGTCCTCCGCCGCGTTGCGCAGAGCGGCGTCGCGTTGGCCACCGCCGCCGCGACGCACGCGACGGCCGCCGTCTGCCGACCGCTGGCCGCCGCGCTGGCCGACGACCTGGCTCACGTGGCGCAGTTCACCGACGAGCTGCTGCGCTGCGGCCGCGACCTGCGCCAGTCGCTGGACACGCGCGTCGCGGCGCAGATCGTCTACCGCGACGCAGCGGCGCCGCAGCGACGCGCGTGCGTCGAGGCGGTCGTCGACCTGCTCGACCTCGACGGCCGCAGCGTCACCTGCGGCGGAGTCGCCGCCGAAGAAGACGCCGTCGTCCCCGACGCCGCCGCTGTCGCCGCTGTCGCGAGGCTCCGTCGCCCCGCGCAGCCCGTCGCGCACTTCGACCTCGCGTGCCTCTTCTCCCTCGCGCAGCAGCACCAGCTGCGCGCGTCGCTGTCGACCGACGGGCGCCTGCCGCCCGCGTCGCCCAGCGGCGACACGTTGCGCTTCGCCGCGCAGCTGCAGCAGCTGGCAGCCGTTGACGAGGCGCAGCAGTCGCCGACGGCGGCCTCTGCGGCCCCCGCCGACGGCGGCGACGCGGAGGAGACGTTTTGCTGGTGCGGCCAGCCCGACGAGGGCGCCGTGCCGCTGCTGGCCTGCGACCGCTGCGACACCTGGTGCCACGCCACCTGCGTGCGCATGTGGTCGCAGCTGCGCCAGCACCAGCGACAAGTCGACGCCCACCGCCGATGGCAGCGGCAGCAGCAAACGGCGGCGAAGAAAGCGAAGCGAACCGCCGGCCGCGCTGCCACCGGCGACGGCGCCGCCGCCATCGACGCGGACGGCGCCGCCGCAGCGTCGGTCGCGGCGCCGTCGCTGGCGGAGCCCGCAGAGGTCGCCTTCGTCTGCATCGGCTGCGACCTCCTCGCGCGGCGTCGCTATGCGCTCGCGTGGGACTCGTCGGCGGCGTAGCGTGTGCTGCAGTCAACGGTAACTTAACTCGACTCGATTTACATCCAACGGCGACCGCGCCGCTGAGCAGGTGACAGGGCCCGCGGCCTACGCCTCGGCGCCGTAGACGTCGGCGACCAGCGCGAGCACCTGCGCGTGGCGCTCGGCGCGGGCGGCGGCGGCGTCGCCAGGCGCCGTCCACCACGACCACCGCCGCTTCTTCGTCGCGAGGGCGGCGTCGGCGTCGTCCGGCGCGAGCGACGGCCACTCGTCGCGGGCGGCGGCGTCGTACAGGCGACGGAAGAACGTCGCGTGCTGCGCGAAGCGACGGCGCATCGCCGCGGCGACGTCGTCGGTGGCCGCGTCCGTCGCCGCACCGAGGCACCAGGCGGCCAGCGCGCGGCGACCGGGCGTCGCGTGCAGCTGCAGGTAGTCGGCGTTCTCGGGGCTCTGCGCGATGGAGAAGGCGCCGACCATCACCGACGTGCTCAAGCGCACGGCGATCAGCAGCGGCAGCAGCGACAGCTCGCGGTCGGTGAGGTGGCGCCGCGCGCGCGCCGCGGTGGCCGCCGATGCCGCAGCTCCGGCGGGCTCCGAGGCGGCGCTGGCGCTCGACGCGTGAGCGACGCGGTGGGCGTCGTTGGTGTGGTGGGCGTCGTGGGCGTCGCCGGCGAGCTCGCTGTGCTTGCGCTTGTGACTGTGCGCCGCCTCGTGGCCGTGCTCGTGAGCGTGGTCGTGCGCCGCAGAGCCATCGCCAGCGGCCACGGCGTGCTCGTGGTCATGGCCGCCACAGC
The DNA here is from genome assembly GCA_008000375.1 of Poteriospumella lacustris. Lineage (NCBI taxonomy): Eukaryota > Chrysophyceae > Chromulinales > Dinobryaceae > Poteriospumella > Poteriospumella lacustris. The sequence goes on from SMOI01000259.1 coordinate 25,873, forward strand.
ACTCATGATCGCCCTTCTGTGCGTGACCGTGGCCGTGGCTGTGATCGTGATCGTGCTCGTGCTTGTGCTCATGGCCGTGCTCGTGCTTGTGCTCATGGCCGTGCTCGTGCTTGTGCTCATGGCCGTGCTCGTGCTTGTGCTCATGGCCGTGCTCGTGCTTGTGCTCATGGCCGTGCTCGTGCTTGTGCTCATGGCCGTGCTCGTGCTTGTGCTCATGGCCGTGCTCGTGCTTGTGCTCGTGGCCGTGCTCGTGCTTGTGCTCATGGCCGTGCTCGTGCTTGTGCTCGTGGCCGTGCTCGTGCTTGTGCTCGTGGCCGTGCTCGTGCTTGTGCTCGGAGCTGCAGCCAGAGTCGCCCGGAGCGCCGGCTGCGGCGACGGCGTCGTCGAGACCCAGATACCCCAGAAACAGCGACGCCAGCACCACGGCGCTGGGGACGTTCGGAAAGGGCGTCACGGCGCCGTACGCCAGGGCGATCGCCAGTTCGTTGACGCGCCACGTGGTCATGGTGTCGCTGAAGTCGATGATGCCGGCGATGTGGCAGGTGGCGGGGTCGACGATGAGGTTCGCGTCGTTGGCGTCGCCCATGATCACCGACCACGGCAACCACGGCTCCTTCAGCGAGAACTGAAACGCTTCGGTGGGGATATCGGATTGATACGTTCGATAGACCGTCTGGATGAGCTGCTGCAGGCGCGGGTCCGGGACGAAGCCCACCAGGTCGGAGGCCGCCAACGAGAACTGTCGCAGATCCCACAGGTGTTGGCGGTGCAGCGCGGGGTGGTCATAGCCATGCAGCGTGTCCTGCAGACGCCCGATAGCATCACCGACGTGAACAAAGTGTGTCCAGTGAACAGCAGCCGCGTGGCTGTTGAGAGTCTCGCCGCTGATCCAGTGGAAGACCCGGACGGCGCACGAGACAGTGTCGCCCTTCACCGTGTGGCACGAGACCACAATGAAGTCATCAGCGTTATCTTTCTTACTCGCCAGAGGCTTCAAGATACGTGGAATCAGAACCGGTGCAAGTGGAGGATGTGCGAGCCGCTCGAGAGCGCCTGACAAGCCTCGCAAGAACTCCGGATTGCCGCTCTCGATGGCGTTGTAGAACTTCACCAGGAAGCGGCTTTCGCCCTCTCCGTTGCGACCGACTAGAAAGAAGTTCGCGTCATCATAACTGTCCAGAATCTTTAAGGTGACCACATCTAATCCCCAGTTGTCCTTCAGCAGCTGAGGCAGCGACGGCAAGTCGGGCATTGGCTTGTTCGCCACGCGTGCTTTCTGGATCTCCGCCATCGTCGCCTTGTTCGATCCTCACGCAACTTTTGGTTCTAAATGCCTTGGCTGTAAGGCTCTGTTCCTGGCCCCCGACACCAACGGCTCATATCCTTCATGGAATCCTGCGATGGAATCAGCGCCACGCGGAGGCGACGCTCGACGCTCGACGCTCAACGGGTCGTCGTCATCGTCGTACCCTCAAAAGGCGTTACAAATTTGTCGCACCCGCCGCCACCACCGCCACCGCCGCCACCACCGCCACCACTCCAGGCATTGCAAGCATTGCAAGCATGGGATGGATTGGCCAATCAAAGGGCAACGGAAGAGAGGACATTCACATCCTTCCAGAAGATCTCACTGATCTGAATACACTGGCGAGAATGAAAGCGGAAGAATTAGCGGTGGCAGTCGTTGAAGAGCAACGCTCCGAAGTGCCACGCTGCCGACCGATCACCGTGAAAATGTTTGGCAAACAGCACGTCCTTCTAGAATCATTCCCAAAGCACCTGTCGACGGATATGATGACTTTAGTTGAGTGCTTCCGTCGGGATAAACCTTTCAAGCTCTCAGCAGAACGAATCTCGACAGTCGAATCGGCCTTGGCAACCATCGGTAGCAGTCTTCCAGCCGTCAAAGCCCACATAGAACAGCTGCGCCTGGCTGCTTCGGACCAGTTTGACGCAAACCATTATTATGATGAAACCAGAGTCGCTGCCTACACGGCCGAGTTCAAAGACGTGCAACACAAGCACTCCGCGCGGTGCCTGTACGTTCTACCGGACCTTGTCCAGTCCTGCGTCCTTGACATCGGTTGTGGGTCGGGGCTGTCGACTGAACGGATAGCAAGTACCGCGAAGTCTTCGTTCATCGTTGGTATCGATGCCTCGGAAGCGATGCTTCAGGCTGCAACGCAACAGCAGCGGCGACTGGAAAGTGGAGCGTTAGCGACCGTTTTCGCAGACTTCGTGTTGTGCGACTTCAACGCCACACAACCCTTCAGGAGCGGCGTGTTTGACAACGCCTCATCTACTTCTGCGGTTCATTACGTGAAGCGAGACCGACGAGATCGCTTTCTGGAAGATGTCGCGCGGTGCGTCACCGGTGACTTCGCGTTCCAGTTGTTTCCCAAAGACGGCGCACGAGAGCTTCCCACATTCCTTTCCAAGGATCCTTCCTTGTACAGCAGTATTTTTATCGACAAACCGCATCATAAGGACGAGCGGTATTATCTGTTTTATTCACGTGAGGAGCAGCGGGTCCGTCGCTCTCTGTGCGAGTGCCAAGTGTTCGCCACCGAGGTCCTGAGTAGCCCTCAGTCTCATCGGTGTCTGCTGTCCTTCCCGAGGCGAGAGGGCATCTTAGAGGAAGGTCATCTCGAATGGCTTCAACGAGAACACGATCGATGGCTTCGTCGGGAAGAGCGCCTGCAGCGGCGGCAGAGTATGCTCGACGAGCAGGGCCAAGACAATGCTCAAGCGCAGAAAGTGACGAAAGTAGAATCGTAGCACTTCTCTTCTCTCGTGGGTTTTCTGCTGGCAGGCTCATTCTTTCGCAGTTTGCGCTCCGATTCTTATTGGATGTAACGCAGACGGTGCACAGAGGAGAAGACAGGTTTGAGCACAGTCGATAATTGTATTAGAAGGGAGACAAAATTGCATCCTTATGAACGTTCTATGTCTCGAAAAGCGATGGAGGTAAACTGCTGTGAAACAAAATACAACTATTCTGTTCGAGTCTCGCGCACCTCTCCCAGTTGTTTAACGTTAAGAATCATGTGACCAGCGAACGAAATATTGCAGTGAAATGTCGCAGAGTATAATCGATGTCACTGCCATATTCCGCTTGCGCACAAAACGAGGGGGACAGGCTCGCGCAGGTTTACGGGGGGCGACGACCGTTTAGTTACCGGCCCACAAGTCGTTCAAGTCGAACTTGAAGTAAGGGCGGTTGTACGCCTTCCATTGGTCCATGTCAGTGGCTCCCTCGGGGCCATACTCACCATCCTTGTTGACCTTACCGATGGCGACATACATCACAGAGTGCTCGTAGTCATACGAGGCAATGTGGCAGTCACCAGTCTGGTGGTACTGGGTGACGACCTTGGAGGTCTCGCTGGTGATGTTGCCCCAGAAGTCCTTCAAAGCGGTAGGAAGGGTGCCATTAGGACCATCGTGAGTGGGTTGAGGATGCTTATCAACGTAGGCAATGCTCTGGATGTAAGGTTGGCCGGTTTCAGAGCCGACGGTCCAGTCGTCGTAGACGACGGCAGAGCCCTGCTTGTAGCCAACCAAATCGAAGCGCATGGTGGTGTAATCACCGATACCGACCCACATAGCCCATGTGCGCTTGATGGAGTTGATGTAGTTCTCCGCATCCGCGCGAGAGCGAGACTCCTGCAAGATGTTGCGGAGAACGAAGACGTCAGGGACGCCGTCGTAGCTGCCAGGCTGCAAGCTGCGCTTGTCGTAGGTCATCCAGACCTTCTCGGAGACACCGATACCGGACTGAGAAACACCAGTAATAACACCGACGAAACCAGGGAACATAACGGTGGTGAAGGCATTGGTGGTGTGGGTGGGATCACCGCGGTGAGTACCAATGACAGTGTAGTTGGCCCAGGGTCCTCCACCGAAGTCCAAGGCACGAACCTGAACCAAACCCTTACCAGAGGGAGTGGCAGGGCCCCAAGCACCATAGGCAGTGCACGCCATACGGATCAACTCAGGAAGCATGTTCAACTCCTGGATCTTGGCAGCCCATTCGTCAGGGTTGCAGCTGGAGCCCAAGTTGGAGCAGATACCATCAGCCATGCCCTTGATCTCGTCGAAGAAGTAGGAAGGAACGTATTGCTTTTCCTGCTCCCACACCCAAGTCTGGGCCTTCTTGAACATCTCAGGGGCAGCAACGGCGCCCTTCAATTGCAGAGCACGAAGCACAGACTGCATAGGCTCAGGGAAGCTGGAAACATCCAAGCTCAACACCTCGTCAGCGTAGTACTTGTCCAAAACAGGACCGGTGAACTCAACGATCTCTGTAAATACTCATCTGCATTAACTTGTATTCAGATATCATTTTGAAGCGGCAAGTCAGTTTACCTTTGGTGAGAAGAGCACCATGGGCGAAACCACGCTCGTAAGGATTGCCGACCATGTCCAAACGGAAGAGGTGAATGTAATCATCAGATCCATCAGCAGCCTTGAAGTTAACGGTAACATCAGCACGACGAGAGTTTTGGACCTTGCGGTGCTGCCAGACAGTGTAATCCTTGGCAGCGAAAGTTGCACCAGGAGTGGGATAGTCAGTGGCCGCAGCCATGTAGGCAATCAAAGCCAACAAAACAACCAATGAAGCAATCATTTTTAGGGTTTGAAGGATCCTTCTCGACCAATTAAAAACAACTGTGACTCTGCAATGATAAAGATCAAAACCAGCTTCAACAACGATGGCGGATGGCCGAGTCTCCAGCCAAAACGATGCGTCGCTTTCTTGAAAAAATCATCGCTCTCCCACGACACAGCAAACAGTGGATAACACGGTGTCGCGACAAGGGCAAACTCGCTGTGTCGCAAGAATGAGCGCTGAAGATAGCGACATTTTCCTTGGTCCACTCAAAACGAAGATATACTTGACGTTTGTTTTCGGTCGATGGTCGACGTTGCGATGGCGAAGGGCATGCAAGGTCCGACGATCTCGTTGCTTGCTCCTCTACTTGCGCATTTTCACTTTTCTTTGCCAACTTGCCGTATACCGATCATTCATGTTTATGCTTAGTTTTCAAGACACGAGATAGGATGTCTCGATGAGTTTGCGGATTCCACGCTGTGATTGCTTGTGACAAATACAACGAACTGTCATGCTCCTTCCTTCTCCACGTTTTCGTCTTGTTCATTTATTGAAGATAATCATATGCTGAAAGTTACTCTTGTAAAAATTCCTAAGTTTTCTTGTCAGTGAATGGTCAACTCTTTGAGAAGTCGATTGCCTCTCGTTCGTTCTTGACTCACATGAACCTCTGTTCAACGGCCGACCTGTGTGTCACGATCAATCGAGCTGTATGGGCTATAGACTCAAAGATGGGATTAGAAACCCGATGGCTTTGACCAAAAAGAATAATAAAACTTTTGAGAATTTACAGGAGACAACACCATATGTATATATTAGAATCCTCTAAGTTAGTAGATTGATTGTGATTTGGTCTATGTTTGTTATACCGTGGTGAGCGTGAACGAGTCGCCATGCTCTTGAAAGTGAGCCATTGGACTTATCGCAACCCTACACAAACGAGACGAAAAATGGAAAACAAATGAAGAGGAGGGAGAGAGGAGAGCAGTTCGTTTTATTTTTCACAACCGATGACAGCGTGACATACGCAAACTCATTGTGAGAAGAAACCAATGCAAAGAAATCAACTTCGAAACCAAAGACAAACAACCCCAAAGCAAACAAAACAAACTCAAAGAAAAGAGGAGAGGACCAAGACACCAACTAAAAGAAATCAAAACGAACAAACGGTCACCAGGCGCCATTGAGGAACCGTTCACAAAAAGGCACGAAGTCCTTAGGTTCTTCCTCCCGAAGAAGGAGCAATATATTCACAGTACATTGTGTGATCTTTGTGGGGATAGCGCTCCTTTCTTCCTCGAGTAAATGAAGAAGGAAGAAAGCACAACTCATGACCAATCACTCTTACCAGTCAAGCAGAAATGGCGAAGAAAACGAACAATCACAAGAGGCAAAGATATCAATGTTTGGCATGTGTGCGGGAAAAGCCGGTTATATATAGACTGAGAAAACGAACCCCCAAGCTCCCCAAAGCGCAGAAACAGATCAGACAAGCTTCAACAACAAAAAGGGAAATTCACACACGTCAGTTGATCCTTCGATAGGGACGTTAGGCTGCTTCCGCTGCGCGCTCCTCTTCTTCTTCCTCTCTATCCCGAATTTCCTTCGTTTTAATTTTGTAATGTAAGAACTGCTTCGACTTCAAGAAGCGTGGGAAGGCCCCCATCGCCAAAATCATCATGATTTCGTTCTGCGCTCGATCCAAGTGCTTCATGAACTCTGCCAAATTGTTTTCTATGTCGTTGGTAGCTGCCTTGATGAGGGCACGCTTCATTTGGTCGGAAATGTTCACTTCGGTCTCGACACCAGGCATAAGATATGTGGCAACCATCTCTTCCACCAAGGATTTCACGCTTTCGTTTTTGTCTTCGAGTTTTTCCTTGAATTTTTCTACCTCCTGTTAAAAAAAATGGCAAGCATCATTCGCAAAATCGTAAGAATGAGTTGGCATAAAAATCTTTGGTAACACGCACCTCAAAGAAAATTAGGTTTTCTTCCGCGTGCTCCAACTTCAAGAAAATCATGAAGTATTCACGACCCAGCGGATCCTTCATGACGTGTCTGAAGGTTAGCGTCTTGATGGACACACCCGTATCGCCAGCTTCTAGCTTGAGTGAGAACCGATGACTGTCTTTGACGGAGCCGACGTTGCCCTTCACAGATCGACCGCCATTGATGGGCCGCGCTTGCTGCGGATTCTTCGATTGGTTTCGATCGTTGGCAACCTTCGAATTAAACCCACCCATTGCGAAATATGGAAAACAACGTTGCAAAACTTTGCAGCGAAAATGAAAGAAATAAAGTGTAATCTCAGCAGGTTCCGTTATTTATCGCCGATCGAGATTGCCAACGAAACAATTGATCGCACGTTTTACCTCTGCGGCCAGTCAGCAGAAACCAGCGCACAGCAGAAGAAAAAAAAACGGAAATGCGTTGGAGCGAGAAAACGGTTGCGCATTTACTCCCGTGTCGCGACACACCCTCCCTCCAACATCATCCCAGTTGCGACACAACCAGAGCAACTTCTGTGTCGCGTATCGCCAAAAAAACGGCTGAGTACACAAATCCTCCCAGTCACACCCAGAGATGCACAAACA
>SMOI01000260.1:0-45201 GCA_008000375.1 Poteriospumella lacustris
AGAAATCACCGGCCTTCGCGGACACGCGACACAATGACCTGCAAGTTTGGAGGTAAGCACAAACGACGCTCACTTTGGCGGTACAATAGACACGTCGTCCGTTTCAGTTTTCTGCTCACGTGCAGTTGGCTTATAGGGAAACGGATGCCACAAGTCATGAAGCTCGTTCTTCTTCTTTTCTTCAATCGACAGTATATCACGGGCACTTTTGTCATTGCAAATGATAGTTTCAAGATATTTACAGATGGTGCGCGTCGCCTCTCACCTCAAACAAATTATTGAGATCCATAAATGGCAGAGACAACAGGTGGGGTTGAGCTCCTCACAACTGAACGTCGTAGAAATGATGGGAATATATCCTAATTCAAAATTGCAGACACACAGCTCGAATAAACACGAGGGACTCAAATATCTTCCAGCACATCAATTTCGATCGAAACCACACAGGTTCAATCAATAAACTCATTTAGATATCAAAAAGAGCTCCCAAACCGCAATCAGCTGCACCATCTCCTTCATTTAAACTGTCTTCGGAATGGTGTGATGCTCCTTCCGTACTGGGCGACGCGAACGATTGAACAGTTCGTCTGCTCTCTTCTGTTGTCGCCACGGAAAACTTGAATCCTTCATGAATAGAAGTGGTGAAGCCTTTTTGGAGCCCAAATGCCTGCATGGCAAGGGATATTTTTGTGTGCCAATGCAAGTGTGCCTCAAGGAGTTTGGACGGAACGCGCACGTACAGGCAGTAGTCGGACACCGAAAGCTGATCCTCCGACAGTGGAACCCGAATATCAGGTTGGACAAGTAAACATAAAGCACTTGTCGAGAAAACAGCTGTATCCACTGCGACCATAGACTTGGTGAGGCACGGTTCGGATGAAGGGGATAAGGAAGCGAATGAAATCGACGGATATTTCGAGCTGAGATATCGTTTACAATCCGCCCAATAAAAGAAATGCAGAACATTCATTCGCCGCAGAGATCCGTGTGATCCATGGGAAGAAAAATGATTGCTCCCCACAACTATAAGCGTTTCTACACCAAAGGCAGAAGCACATCGAATGATAGGTCCAATCGACTGATTTCTTTTCGTTTCCAGCGCAAGAAACAAAACAGGCTCCATAATTGACGAAGGCACCTGATGTACCACAGAGTTCTGTTTCCAGCACCCCCTATCGCTGTTCTACTGTATATGGTATGTGATACTACGTATACTCGTAAACTGTATAGTGTAAATAAAACTTATCGCTCACTCGCCGCCTCGCCGCCATTGCGAACGATCAACCGTCATCGTCATCGTGACAGGGCGGCGGTTTCAACTATTCGCCTTGCGGGGTCTTGTTCCAGTCTCCACTCTGCCACTCTGCCACTCTATGTAGTTCATAAAAACTAGTCCACCCGTTTAGTTTGGCACACGTATTATAAATGAACAGTAGGAGTTCAGGAGAGACTAAAAAAAAAAGAGAGAGAAAAAAGATAGCCCATTGAAAAGTGAACATCCGTGGAATGTGAACCATGGGAGGAGGCAACACAAAGCACTACACTTTGGCGTTTCTCACAGATAGTTCCGGTGAGATGGCCAACCCGTTGATCATGGAGGTCGTAAAGAAGCCTCTCATGAAGAGGAATAACAGTCATCCAGACATGTTATCCCAAACAACTGTGTTTTGTCCATACATTGATCTGAGAATGGGCAAAAAGGGCGAAGCGACGAATGTGATCCAGCGAAAGCTTATCAAAGTCAAGCGAAGTGAAGTAGCTGGAAATGAAGGAGAGGTTTTGGACCTTAAGAAATGCGATTATCTGCAGTATCGTCAAAGTCTTCCGTGGTTACTGAAGAATGCCCACTTCGCCATGCCGAGTATAAAGGACTTCGACCTCATCCGTGTCATTGGTAAGCCGATTTATCGTCGCTCTTAAACCAATATCTGACACCGATTATGCTGCAGGTGTGGGCAGGACTGCGAAAGTGGGTCTTGTGAAGACCGATAGACAAAAGTTTTGCGCAGTCAAGTCCATCCGCAAGAGTGGGCTCTTTGAGAGCAAAGAAATCCGACACGTCATTTCGGAGCGCGAGGCGCTGTACGAGATCAACCATACATTTTGCACGAAACTTCTCGCCGAATTCGAAGACCAAAATTATGCCTATTTTGCGATGGAGTATGTGCCTGGGGGTGAACTGCGCTCACTGTTGGTGTCGAACAAGAAGTTGACCGTCGACGCAGCGAAGTTCTACGCCGCCGAAGTCCTTCTCGCGCTTGAGCATCTTCACAGCCTCAACATCGTTCACCGCGACATCCGACCGGAGAACATCTTAATTGATGAGGATGGGCACGTGAAGCTGGCGGACTTCGGGTACGCCATGAAGACTACGACCAATGCGAACGGAAAACTGTACACCATCTGTTGTCCGGCGGCCTACTTGTCTCCTGAACTGCTCAACAGCAAATACGAAGGTGGGTACGGGAAGGAGGTCGATATTTGGGCGTTTGCTGTAGTTCTCTTTGAAATGTTGGTGGGAAACGCCCCCTTCTCACGCATTGGAGAGGACACTCAGTACGAGATATTCCTCGCGATTCTTGAGAACCGCGTCCAGTTCCCGTCGTTCTTCGACCACTCCGCGAGAGAGTTATTGAGGGAATTGTTTATTCCCGAACTTGAAAAGCGAACACAAACGGTGCAGGCAGTCAAAGGCCATTCCTTTTTCTCCTCGTCCATCTCCGACTGGTCGCTAGTACTGGGTCGCTTGCTCGTTCCGCCGTTTGTCCCGCAATTAGAGCAAGAGGGGGACTCTCGTTATTTTGCTCTGACGGAGGGTTCCGTGAAGCACTTCAAGCGGCTTACTGGTCTCGAGAACAAGCTAAAAATCAGTTAGTTACGTTGTTCGTCTTGTGGGTCGTCGTCATGTTTGTATCCGTCAGTGTCTCCTTTTCGTATAGTGTGCCTCATCGTTGTATCATTTGCGTAACATCGAAACTGACTTTTCTCAAGCATCTTGCGAGTAAATCGCTCCGCGTAGACCCCGACAATGCAGTCTCTGTAGCTCTGTAGACCTCTGTCGCCTCAGCTGCGTCTGCAACGGCAGTGGAGGGAACCGTTTCGCTTTCTGACCGACAGTCGGCCGTTTCGATTCTTGACTGCTGAGCACGAGTGAGTCACCCACCCACGGCACATGGCAACGTTACCAGTTATGCTTCGGGTTACGTCACATCGATGAAAAAAAGGCACTAAACAATACCGAAGTGAACAATAAAGGACACTTCTCTGCGCTTGATCTGCCACCAAAGAACAATCGCAACTGTGTTGCTTCTCCCACCAGAACAACTCTTTCTCGATCAGTTATGGGCGTCCAATCGTAAAATGACCATCTCCCGATGGAAAAAAGTCGTGTACGAGGTGTGCCTCACACAGCTCCTCGAACATCTTCAAACCTCGAGTCTACGATCTTCTAAGACCAATTCCAAAGAGAGCACGACGAATGACGACGGCATCTCACTGCAGAGGACCAGTTTCCATTTGAGGTGGAGAGTTGGATGGTACTTGTACAAGCTCGAGAGATTTGAGGAGTGCATCGAGTCGCTCACGCAGCTCTGCGATGACGTTTATGCCATCGACGATCTCAAAGAAAGGAAGAAGCTCACACAGCTCACCGCGGACCAGTACCACTTCATTCACCTCACCATCGCCCGAAGCAGCCTGCAGATGTATTTGGCGACGAACGACTACGACATGTTGGTGACGAGCCACGAGGAGTACGAGGACGCAATGGCCAACCTGACAGTGGACCTCTCCGCCATGCTCCGACTGCCACCGGTGATGATGGAGCACGCCCGCGTTCTGGAGTTCTACGGGTCCTTCGACTCGGCGCTTGAGGTGTACGGCAAGGTCCTCACCAATTTCCCAACGTTCAAGGGCTACTTCGACGCGCTGTACCGCACAGCCATCGTCGGCCTGCATATGGCGATGGTGAAAAAGAACGCCAACACTGACGGCGCGTCGAAGGCCGTCGAGATCGAAGAAGCCGTCGACAAGTGCATCGACATCTTCCAGTTCCTGCTGGAGGCGCTGCCCACGAACATCGACGAGGTGCACATCGTGCTGCTCTACCTGCGGGCCTTCGAAGTTTCTGCGTCGCCACAGCAGCGCTTCCGCGCGGTGGGCATCATGGCGTCGCTCTTCGAGGTCTGCAAGCGGAAGCAGGTGGCCGTCGCGAAGCACGCCGGTCCCCAGCGCGACGAGAAGCCGAGCGGCTCCAGCAAGAACATCCTCGACACGCTGGACAGGAACGCGAAGGCCAAAGAAGAGCTGCGTGCATGGCAGAGCGACCTGGACACGTGGCTGGCGATCGGTCGCTACTGCATCGCGGGCCACGAGCCGCTGCTCGCGCGCATCGCCTTCGCCAAATTCGACGACGAGGCGCGCAAGAAAGTGCCGCCGGGCAAGGACATGTCGCTCGTCGTCTCGTACGATACCGCGTACTTCCTCGCGCGGCACTTCCAGGCGCAGCGGGACTACGCCACCGCCTTCCGCTACGCGGAGATCGGTCTGCACCACGACCGCTACAATCGCCACCTGCGCGAGCTGCTGGTGGAGCTGCAGCCGCACGTGCCCGTGACGGGCGCGCGCTGGTCCGACCAGATCCAGCGCGAGATCACCAGTGCCACGCGCATCATTCGCTGCTGGAAGAGCCGCGCGTGGACGCCGGGTTTCCGCCGCCGCCTGAAGGAGCAGGTCGTGCGCGAGATGGAGCAGCGCCTGGCCGCCAGCCGCTTCGACGTGGTGGCGCGCAGCGTCCTCGCGTACTACGCGCGAGACACGTACCGCCATCGCTTCCTCTTCGAAGAGGCCTGTGCGCGGCGCATCCAACGCGTCTTCCGCGACTACCGCAAGCACTACGTGTGGCTGGAGGCGCAGCGGAGACACGTCGCGACGCTGGCGTCCGACGCGCTCCACCGCTTCCACCGCCGACCCTTCTCGCCCCGCGCGCGCGCCGAGGTGCAGCGCCTGGCGACGCACCGGCTGATGTCGCGGCGCCACCCGATCCAGACGGCGCTGCGCAGCATCCAGCAGCAGCAAGAGTCGCTGCTGCGCCTCGTGCGCTTCGTGAAGGCGTTTCTGCTGCAGCGCGCGATCCGGCGCCGCATCCAAGAGAAGCACCGCCTCCTCGAGCTGGAGCGCCACCGCCAGTCGCGCCGCATCCAGAGCTGGGTGCGCATCTTCCTCGCGCGGCGCCGCATCCTGCGCCTGCGGCTGGAGCTGCAGCTGCGCGCCGCGGCCGCGCGCAAGATTCAGGACTTCTACCGCCGCTACCGCCAGCTGCGCAAGCGCCACTTCCTGCACCGCCGCCTGCGCCGCATGCACCAGCGCGACCGCCAGGCGATGATGCGCAAACAGGTGCAGCGCGCGCGCCACCGCCAGCAGCAGAGCCACAAGGGCGGCGCCGACGAGGGCGCCGACGACGCGGACGCGGACCGCGACGACGACGAGGACGAGGACGACGCGGCGCTGTTCATGTCCTCGTCGGCCTCGGCCGCCACGATTCTGCTCGCGCTGAAGCACCGCGCGATGTTGACGCTGCGGCGCCTCTTGACGCCGCACCTGCGCGCGCTGCTGCAGCGCCGGCGGCGCGGCGAGGAGGTGCACAAGCAGCGCACGCGGCGCTTCATGGAGCGCACGCGCCTGCTCGCGGACGGACAGCGCCAGGTGGTGGCCGCCGTGCGCATCCAGCGTTTCTACCGCTCGCGCGTCGCCGGCTTCTGGTTCGCCGTGACGCGCAAGCTCGTGCGCCAGCGGCGGCGGCGCCGGCGCGCGCAGCACTTCTACGCGCGCAAGACGCAGGACCGCCACATCCTCAGCCACATGTCCCGCGCGGCGCGACACGCGCTGCTGGCGGAGCGACACGACGAGGTGGCCGCGCAGACGACGGACACGCAGGTGCTGCAGCGCTGGGTCTTCGAGCCGCCGGGCCTCGACCCGCTGCACGCGGACTTCCGCCGCCTCTGCGCGCAGGACGTCGCCGTGTTCCTCGGCGCGCGCGACTGCACGGCGAGCAACCTGCAGATGCTGGGCCTGGCGCTGAGCCAGCCGCAGTGTCGCCTGCGCTGCCTCTTCTTCGTCGACTGCGACGTCTTCGCGCAGCAGCCCGACGCGTCGCTCGACGTCTTCTTCCGCGGCCTGCGCCGCTGCGCCAGTCTGCGCGCCGTGCTGCTGCTGGGCGGGCGCTGGCCGGCCGCGGCGCTGCGCAGCCTCTTCCACCTCGTGCAGGTGGAGAACCCGCGCGTCGAGTCGCTGTGCGTCGAGCAGGTCGCGCTGGGCGGCGGCACTGCCGAGACGCTCGTCCAGCGCTCCGCGCGACTGCTCGGCGACTTTCTGAACTATTCGCTGCGGGCGTCGGGCCTGGGCGGCCTGCGCGAGCTGTCGCTGCACGGCTGCGGCCTGTGGGACAGCCACGTCGCGGAGCTGTGTCGCGGCCTGGAGGTGTCGGCCGCGCTGCAGTCGCTGACGCTGTCGCTGAACCTGCTCTCGGACGACGCGCTGCTGCTGCTGCTGCGCGCGATGCGCGCCAACAAGCACCAGCCGCTGCGGCGCCTCGACCTGCAGGACAACCTCGTGCGCCTGTCCTCGCGCGACCTGCGCGACGCGCTGCACGCCTTCCGCAACGTCCACGCCGCGCCGCGCGCCACGGGCGGCCCCGCGGCGCGGCCGGCCCCAGCGGCCCCGCGGCGGCGTATCTGCGACCGCTGCAGCTGGCGGGCGCGGCGCCGAGGCCGAAGAAGCTGCCGCCGACCTTCGCGCCGCCCGCGACGCACTTCCGCGACGCCTGCGTCGTGGACCTGCGGCGCAACTTCATCGCGGAGCCCTCGACTGCGTCGCCTCCGCCGCGGCGCAGCATCTGCCGTGTCCGCAGCTCGCGCTGCTGCAGGACGCGCCCGTCGCGACGGAGGCCGCGCCGCCGCCGCCGAAGGCGCCGTCGAAGGCGCCGCAGCTGTCGTCGGTGCTGCTGCAGGCGCTGCACCGCGCCAGCGACCAGACGCAGCAGGCGACGGGGCTCGACGCGGTCGCCGGCGACGACGAGCGCCGCGGCGGAGCGGCCGCGCGGAAGACGCGACGGCCGATCGCGCGCGCAGCGTCGTTCGTGTCGGTGGGCTCCGTCGACAGCGCCTAACCCCCCGAGGCGCCGCCGCTTTGTCGCGCCTGTGTCGCCCCTCGGGTGTCGCTGTGTCGCGCCTGTGTCGCCCCTCGGCCGCCGCTGTGTCGCGCCTGTGTCGCCCCTCGGCCGCCGCTGTGTCGCCCCTCGGGTGTCGCTGTGTCGCGCCTGTGTCGTGTATTGTAAATAGCCAACCGCCGACCGATCGACGCCTCTCACCCCTCGCCACTTAGCAACGTTACAAGGGCCGCGCGTCGCTCGCTCAGGACACGACCGCGTCGGGCAGCGGCGCCGTCACGTGCGCGCCGCCGATGGTGAAGGCGGCGTCGCCGCAGTGGGCCACGCCGCCGCTGTCCGTGCGCAGCTACAGCGACAGAGGCGCGGAGGGTGAGACGACAGGCGCGGGCGGCGGCGGCGACGGCGGCGCGGGCACTTACCAGAGGCGCGAGCGTCTCGAAGATCTTCTTCTTCGCGACCTGCGCGGGCGTCGCGGGCTCGCCGCTGAAGGCGCCGAAGACGACGCGGTCGCCGGTGTTCGCGGTGGCGGGCGGCTCGAGGAGCTTCACGGCCGATTTGTCGGCGTTGCAGGCGCAGAGCACCATGCCCTGGCTCTTGAAGCCGGCGATGCTGCGCTCCTTGAGGTTGGCGAGCACGAGGACCTTGCGGCCCTGCAGCTCGGCGGCCGAGTAGAACGCGCGGATGCCCGAGGCGATCATGCGCGTGCTGCCCTCGCCCAGGTCCACCTCCTCGCAGAGCAGTTTGTCCGAGTCGGCGTGGTCCCAGCACCGCACGACGTGGCCCACGCGGATGTCGAGTTTCGACGGGTCGACGGCCTCGGCGTCCTTCGCGGCCTCCTTCGGCGCGGCCGCCTCCTTCGGCGCGGCCTCTTTGCCCTTCGGCGCGGCCTCTTTGCCCTTCGGCGCGGCCTTGTCACCCGCAGCCTTCTCAGCGGCTGGGGCAGCAGGGGGCGCGTCCTTGGTGGCCTCCTTGGTCTCCTTCGCGGCGGGCGCTGGCGGGGCGACCGGTGCCACGACGAGGGGCGGCAGCGCGACGTCGGCGAAGCTCGCGACGGGCAACACGCCCGGCCGTACGAGCGCCTGCACGTGGCTGAACCATCGTCGCACGTGGGCGTGGCTGCTCACATCGTTGACAGCGCCATCGGCGTGAAGCTTGTGGAAGACCGCCGCATCGGCGACGCTGAAGAACTCGTCGACGAGGTACGACCGCTCGGCCAGCGCGCCGTTGAGGAAATCCAAGTGTGCGCCGGCCTTGCCGTCCCGCGCGAAGTTGATCCACTGCGCGAGCTCGGCGTCGCTGCCTTTGTTCCCGGCGGCTTTGCCAAGCTGCGCGATGGCGGTGGCCTCGTCCAGCAGGTCCTTCGCCGCGCTCTCCGCGGGCAGGTTCAGCAGCTGCGCGATGATTTCGGGTCGACTCATGTTCGTCGTGGGAGATAAACTGTGGCAGTCCGACGGCTGCGAGTCGTTTAGGCGATCGTCATCGCAGCGACGACGAAGAGCGCGAGGAGCCGCCGACGCTGCCGATCGCCGAGAGCGACGCCGGCGACGCAACGACCTCGCGTACATATATCGCCTCTGTTCAGGCGCATAAACCGCACAGGCGGGCCGCGCGTCGTCCGGGCGGAGGCACCACCCGTTGCGCCGCCGCCGCCGTCGCCGCCGCCGTCGCCGCCGTCGCCTCCTGGCGCCCACCGTCTCCTTCGCCGGCGATTCACTTTCCATTCGCCGACCAGCTCCGCATCGACTGTGCCGACATCCAGCAACATGGCCGCCCAGATCAAGAGACAAGTGGAGTTCTACTTCTCCGACAGCAACTACCGCAAGGACACCTTCCTCCGCGCCGCCGCCGAGTCGGACGCCGAAGGCTTCGTGCCCATCTCCGTTCTCTTGACCTTCAACAAGCTGAAGTCCTTCACCACTAGCGTCGCTGAGGTCGCCGAGGCCATCGCTGATTCCGACGCCCTCGTGCTGAACGCCGCGAAGGACAAAGTGAAGCGCTCGGAGCCGCTGCCCGACGTGGACACCTCCGCCGAGCGCACGCTCTACGTCAAGGGCTACCCCACCGACGACGCCGACGTCACCATCGAGTCGATCACGGAGTACTTCTCCGCCTTCGGCAAGGTGAACATGGTGAAGCTGCGCAAGACGCTCGAGAAGACCTTCAAGGGCAGCGTCCTCGTCGAGTTCGGC
This sequence comes from Poteriospumella lacustris, assembly GCA_008000375.1. Classification (NCBI taxonomy): domain Eukaryota; class Chrysophyceae; order Chromulinales; family Dinobryaceae; genus Poteriospumella; species Poteriospumella lacustris. The sequence goes on from SMOI01000260.1 coordinate 9,355, forward strand.
TCCGTCGCCGAGATGGAGGCCGCACTGAAGGCCACCCACGAGTACAAGGGCAAGCCCTTCGTGCAGGTGAGCACCTTCGCGGACTGGAACAACGAGCGCCAGGCCGTGCAGAACAAGCGCAAGAGAAAGTCGGACAACGACGCCGCCGAGGCGGAGGACAAAGAGGACGAGGAGCTGCAGTTCGAGTCTGGACTGGTCTTCCGCGTCACCGGCGTGCCCCCTGCCGCTACGGCGTTGCAGCTGAAGCAGTTCTTCAAGGAGGTGACCGAGGAGGTGAAGTTCGTCGACCTCGCCGAGGGCGGCAGCGCCGTCCTGCGCGTCGCCAACAAAGACGCCGCCGCGAAGATCGCGAGCAAAGCCGCCGAGGGCCTTGAGCTGGTGCTGGAGGGCGCCGACGAGAAATTCGCGCTGACGGCGAAGGCGCTCGAGGGCGCCGAGGAGACGCAGTACTGGTCCAAGTTCCGCGACACGATGCGCGGCCGCGGAGGCGACAAGCGCGGCGGCGGCGGCCGCGGCGGCGGACGCGGTCGCGGACGCGGCGGAAAGAGACAAAGACGGTGAGCGTTCGTCTTGGGATCGATCTGAGACAGACGGCGTGAGACTGCGCGCGAGAGAGAGAGCGAGAGAGAGAGGTGGGGGCGAGGAGAGACGGCCGTCGACGAGGCGGCGGCCGGACGACCAATTATTATACATTGTAACGCGCCTGTGCGCTCAACTGCTCGTCCTTTCCGATGTGCTCAAGTCTTTTAACAGCGCTTCGCTCGTCGCGGCACGCACTGCGGCGCCGGGGTCCAATTCGTTGAGCTCCTTCGCGCGGTACAAACAGGCGGCGACGGCCAGCAGCACGGCGACCACCAGCGACAAGGCGCCGAAGGCAACCGCCAGCGCAATGAAGACGCCGGTCGACCAGGAGCCACCGTAGTCGCCGTACTGCTCCGCGCGATTCACAAAGAACAGCGCTATTCGGCTCTGGACGAGGCCCAGCCACGACGAGGGCGCCGCGCCCAGACGCCGCTCCGTTTGGAAGCGCTCGGCGGCCGCCGCTCGCGGCGCGGCACCGGCTCGTTTCCTGAGTTTCTTATTGACTTCGAATCCCGACCATTGGTCGGTCATAACGTCGGCCGCGTCGGTGACCGCACTTTTTCGCGCGCGCAGCATTTTCAGCTGCGTCTCGTCGAGATACTCCTCCGTCGCGTGCTCTCGCTGAATTTTGCGCCCGTAATTTTTGGGCTTCACCTTGGCGTCCTTGTAGCTCTTAAAGACGCTGAATTGCTGCGAAAAACAAACGAACGCCAGACAGTGGACGAGCAGCAAGGCCAAGAGGAGTGAGCCCTTCATCGTTGCGGTGCAGGGCGTGCACCCGGTGTACCGAGGTCAAATCGCTAAGAGCGGCTGCCACAACTGCCAATATGCGAAGGCGGTGGCGCTTGCGGGTAGTGGACCTCTCGCAGCGGCGAAAATGAAATGGAAAGGCCCGTCGAGAGTCGCGACCGACGTCGCCGCGCTCGTCGCTGTCGCCGGCGGCGGAGCGTTTCGTTTGCGCCGCGACGCTGTGCGCGGAACACAGACTCTGGGCAAATCTGGGACATTTGGGGTGGTACACGCGTTCGTCGACGGTTGCGCAGTCGGAACAGATCGAGAGCCTTGTTATGGAGCCTGAGACCTCACCGCACACAACGGATCAACATCAACGTTCAAAGAACAGCTGCAAGCGGCGAGACGCGAGCGCCAAGCGACCCGCTCAAAGGAGGACGCTAAGTTAAGCGTAATATCATGAAACGGAGCCAAAGTAGCCGACGAATGGCGGTACCGCTCGCGGCGTCGGCGGCGTCGTCGGCGGCGGCGACGAGTCGATCGGCGGCGGTGGCTCGTCGCGCCCTGGACCGGCACAATCGCATTGCAGTGCTGCCCACCAGCCATGTCCACTTACGAGCAAGACGGCGCCGAGGCGCGGCGCATCGCCTCCGTCATCCCCTTCTACCCGTTCCACGGTGAGTCGCCTCCCCTCCCGGCGGCGCCGCCTTCGCCGCTCTAATCGCCGTCGTGCTGTAGGTATTGACAGATTCTATGACATCAGCGGCATGCTCAGTGACCCGGAGGCGTTCCAGCTCTGCATCGACATCTTCGTGCAGCGCTACCGCGACATGGACATCGACTTCGTCGCGGGGCTCGACGCCCGCGGCTTCGTCCTGGGCCCCCCGATTGCGCTCGCGTTGAAGAAGCCGTTCGTGATGATCCGAAAGAAGGGCAAGCTGCCCAACGCAGTGACGGGCAGCGAGTACTTCAAGGAGTACAAGGAGGGCGGCCGCGTCGCCGGCGACGAGCTGTGCATGTCGCGCGCCGCGACGGCGCCCGGCCAGCGCGCGCTCGTCATCGACGACTTGGTGGCCACGGGGGGCACGCTGATCGCCGCCTGCGACCTGCTCACGAGCGTCCAGGTGACCGTCGTCGAGTGCGCCTGCATGGTCGAGCTCAAGGCGCTGGGCGGCTACGAGCGCCTGCGCGCCAAGTACCCGGAGATGAAGGTGTGGGGCCTCATCAGCGAGGACGTCCTGACGCTCGCGGGCGACACCGCCTAAGGCGCAACACGCAAACGAAACTGCCAAAGTATTTAATTAAACTGCACACGCCGCCCGCCGCCCGCCGGTTGACCGACCGACCGACCGACCGACCGATTGACAGACAGACACACAGAGAGACAGGCGACCGACAGGCGACCGACAGGCGACCGACAGGCGGAGAGACAGAGAGACAGGAGAGGAGAACGAATCAAAGCGCCGCGAGGGCGAGAGACGGCCGCAGAGGCGGCTACTCGTTGAGGAAGAAGCGCGAGGCGGCGAGGTCGTAGAACGCCTCGGTGGGCGCGCCGTGGCCGGGCACGACGGCGATGAGGCCCAGCGCGTTGATCTGCCAAATGCTGCCGGGCTTTCCGCCGCCCGCGCCGGTGTCGTCCCAGATCTTCGTCGGCACCGTCTTCGTGGGCGCCGTCCAGGCGCGCGGCACGCAGCGCATGCAGCGCACGTCCGGCGGGTTCTCCGTCGTCGTCACGTACATGCCCAGCGCCGCGAAGCCCTCGGGCGCCACCGCCTGCCACGCGTACAGCGACTTCTGCCCGCGCGCGAGGTGCCAGACCTGGCGGAACTTGAGCGGGTGCGGACAGACCTGGGCGATGACGGCCGCCGCGGTGCGCGCCTTGCCGAAGGACGACGCGTTGACGGTGACCTCGACGAGCTGGTAGCGCGCAGCGTGGTAGCCGCTCTTCAGCGGGTTGGACAGGCCCTTGGCGCCGTAGAGGCCGAGGCACAGGCGCAGCTTGCCCGACGAGGCGAGGAAGGACGTCTGCAGACTGGGCGCCCAGACGGCGGCCTGCGCCACCGACTGCGTGCCCTGGCTGTCCCAGACCTCGACGAAGCCGGTGACGGGCTTCACCTTGACCTTGCTGTGCGCGAGGATGTCGTCCGTCACGACCACCTCGGCGGCCGCCGCGCCGCCCTTGGCGCCCGCGGCGAGGTCGACGAGCTCGGGCATCTCGTGCGGCGGCACCGTCTCGAAGTTCGACTCGGCGACGCCGACGGTGCGCGACTCGAGCTCGTCCTCGTCCTGCGCCGACTGGAACGCGCGCTTGAAGTCCTCGTAGCTCACGAGGCCCTCGTGGCTCACGGCGATGCGCCGCACGAGGTCGTGGATCTGCGGCGGCGTGAAGGCGACGCCGAGGAAGTCCATGCCGCCGTACAGCTCCGAGCAGCTGAGCAGTCCCGAGTGCGACGCGTTGAACACGCGGAACGCGTCGAAGAGCAGCAGGCCCTTGTCGGCCAGCGCCGTCTGCACGCGCGCGATGACGGCGCGGTGCTCGACGAGCTGCGTCTCGAGCTGCGTGCGGAACACGGTCGTGACGGGGAAGGCGCCGTCGAGCGCGATCTGGCGCCGCCGGCGGCACTGCCGCACCGCGTAGAAGAAGCGCTCGCGCGCGTCGGCGCGGTCGGCCTCGAGGACGCGCACGAGCACGAGGAGGCCGACGGCGTCGAAGTACGTGTCGCAGTTGAGGAAGCGGAAGCAGTTCACCATCGCCGCGTGCTGGTGCACCAGCGCCGCGGGCGTCACCGTCGAGCGCGGCGTGCGCTCCAGCGGCAGCGCCGAGTAGTCGCAGAGGAAGTGCAGCGCCGCGTCGACGTCCTGCGCCGCGCGCCGCGCCGCGCCGGAGACGGCGGCGAGGCTCTCGTTGGTCATGCGCGCGTGCAGGTAGCCGCGGAAGTGCTCGGCCTCCTCGAGGCTCAGCAGCGTGTAGAAGGTGCCCGACTGCGAGCGGAACTGCGCCGCGAGGTCGCGCACGACCTCTTTGAACACGCCGAAGGTGAAGCCGCCCTTCGCCGCGAGCAGCTCGCGGTACTTGGCGGCCAGCGGCGCGGCGAGGCCCGGGTCGACGCCCATGACGCCGAGCACGCGCGACACGTCGTCGGGCGAGAGCAGCCCGTCGTCGTCCACGTCGAACATCGAGAAGCAGCGCAGCAGCTGCGCCTCCTGCTCCGCGCTGAACGCGGCGACGCTGCCGCTGCCGGCGCCGGCGCCTGCCGCGGCGCCGGCGCCTCCGCCACTGCCGCCGAGCGCCACGGCGCCGCCGATGGCCGCGAAGAGCGACGAGGCGCTGGAGGCGGCCTGCGCGAGGCCGGCGCCGAGGCCGCCCTGCGCCGCGTGCAGGAAGGGCGTGTGCTCCAGCACCATCACGACGTTCTTCAGGCGCCGCGGGCTGCGGCTCAGCGTCCACTGCAGCTGGAAGTGGTTGCGCGACACGCTGAGGAAGTCGGGGAAGCGCAGCGTGTCGTTGGCCTTCGTCAGGTTCTGGTACACGGCGAACTGCGCGAGCGGGTAGAAGCCGGTCTGGCCCTTGGCGGGCGCGAAGGCGAGCTGCTCGACGCCCCAGGCGACGGGGTCCTCGTCGTCGCGCAGGTACTTCTGCCGCGCGAACTCCTCCTCCTCGAGCTCGTCCACCTTCTCCTCCTCCTTCTCCTTCTCCTTCTCCTGCTCCTGCTCCTGTTCCTGCTCCTGCTCCTGCTCCTGCACCTGCTCGCGGTTGAAGGCCTGCTCCTCCGCCGCGTCCGCCGACGTCGTCACCGCCTCCGCCATCGACACCGCCGCCGCGGCGGCTGCGGCTGCGGCGGCGGCTGCGGCGGTCGGCTTCAGCGCCGCGGCGCGCAGCGCGTCGGTCTTGGCCTCCTCGTCGCGGATGAGCGCGAGCAGGCGCGTGGCGGTGGCGCGGTCGGCCTCGGCCTGGCTCAGGAGGTCGGCGTGCGCGCCGATGAGGCGCTGGATCTTGTCGCTGTAGCGCACGTCGGCGGGGATGCCGTTCTCGATCTCGAAGTCGACGCGCTCGCGGAAAACCTGCAGCGCGCGCGCGGTCTGCGGCGCGCGCTCGCCCTGGTCGATGTCGGCGCAGTGCGCGCGCAGCGTGGCGAAGGAGGTTTTGCGCCAAATGTTGGCGACGTTCTGCTCGCAGAGCAGCGAGAACTGGACGCTGTCCACGCGCATGCTGTTCAGCACCAGCCACGCCACCACGTCGCGCAGGAACTGCTCGTGCTGCGCGCGGTCGGCGAAGCGCAGCGCCTCGAGCGAGGCGCTGGCGGCGGGCGGGCGGCCCGTGGCGCCGAGGGCGACGTTCTTCGCGACGAGGTCGAGCACCTCGGGCGTGACGACGAGGTGGATCGTCTGGCCCTTGCCGATGCCGCGCATCCGGAACGCGCCCTGCGCGTAGTCGCGGAAGACCATGTCCTTGCCGAGCGTGAGGGCGGCGCGCGCGTCCACGGCCTGCTTGATGTCCATGCCCGTCGTGTGCACGTGGTCGTAGAAGGAGAAGCGCTCGCCGTGCGCGAGGCCGCAGTCCGCCAGCTTCACGACCTTGCGGCCCTTGCGCAGCAGCACCATCTGGCGGTCGTACTCGTCGAGGAACACGACGCCGCGCAGGCCGCGCAGCCCCGCGCTCAGCAGGTAGTCGGCCACCTGGCGGTTCGTGAGGCCCGTGATCAGCGCGCCCGTGTCGATGAGCGCGAGGAACGGCGGTTCCGCCGTCGCGATCTGGTCGAGCACGCGGCGCGCGTCCCACGGCGCCGCCACCGGCTGCACCTGCACCACCTCGGGCGAGGTGAGGTAGTGCACCACGCGGCCGTCGGAGCCGCGCTCGTAGTGGCACTGGCCCAGCTCCAGCGGCAGAATGTCCGACGGCGTCCCCGAGAAGCCGATTTTGCGGCCGAAGAGCAGGTCGCCGCCCAGCTCCTGGCCGCAGGCGCTGAGCTTGAGGCCCTGGTAGGCCAGCACCTCGGGGAAGACCAGGTCGTTCAGGTAGTACATCACCGCGTGCGGCAGCTTGCGCAGCAGCGGGAACAGCACGTTGAACTGCTCGCGGTCCTGCGTGTCCACGAGCTGCAGCGGCCAGACGAGGTCGTCGTCCAGCGCGAAGATCTGCCCGAACACCGACCGCCGCCCCTGCGCGCCGCCCTTCGCGCTGCCCGCGCCGCCGCCTGCGACGCCGCCTGCGACGCTGCCGCTACCACTGCCGCTACCACTGCCGCTGCCATTGGCGGTGGCGGTGGCGGTGCCGTTGCCGGCGGCGGCGGCGGCGACGCCGGGCAGCGAGACGGTGTACTGCGCCGCCTTGCGCTTGGGCTTGGGCCGCTTCTTGGAGCCGCGCACGCCGCGGCCGCAGGTGAGCACCCAGTGCTCGAACTTCTGGTAGGCCGGGCGGTCCTTGAAGGGGCCGCCCTCGTCGTCGAGGCACTCGCGCAGCTGGCGCAGCAGCAGGTAGAAGTCCTTGGGCCGCAGCCCCTCGTAGCGGTACGCGAGGATCGTCAGCCCGATGAGCACGTCCGGGTGCGCGAACTCGGAGGCGCGGCTGGGCACGTCCTTGGCCACGAAGGGCACGGCCACGAGCTTGCGCGACGTGGGGATGCGCACGCCGTCCTCCTCGAGCAGCTTCAGGTCGTGCGGCTGCAGCAGTCCGTAGTGCACGCGGTTGACCTTCGCGAGCACGAAGGGCAGGTAGCTGTGCAGCCAGTCGTGGCCCAGGTTCAGCATCTTCACGTGCTCGTCGTGCAGGTGCTGCTGGATGCGCTGCGTCAGCGCCGCGCCGCACTTGTTGCCGCGCGCCAGGAACAGCAGCAGCTCCTCGTCCGTCAGCGCCGGCACCTTGCGCGCGCGCAGCCACAGCGCCAGCCACCGCGCGAGGATATCGCGCAGATGCGAGCTGCGCCACGAGACACACACGAGACACACACGAGACACGACACAGCAGCGGTGAGACACACACGAGACACAGCAGCGGTGAGACACAGCGCGACACGTACTGGTAGAAGTCTTTGGAGAGCAGCGTCAGGTGCGGCGACTGCTGCAGGTAGAACTTCGAGAAGCCGAGCTCGACGGCGTTCTTCAGCTCCTCGAGGATCGCCACTGCCGCCGACGAGACACAGGCGCGACACAGGTGAGACACACACGACACGACACAGGTGAGACACAGGGGCGAGACACACAAGACAGAGGCGCGACACGTACCGGCGGCTTTGGAGTCGGAGACGTCGGAGAGGATGGGCACGTTGCAGACGCCGAAGAGCGCGTCGAGCAGGTGGCTGGGCAGCGACCAGCGCAGGCCGTTGCCGGCGCGCGAGCGGGTGAAGTCGAGCGGCTCCTTGAGGCCGAGCGGCCAGTTGAGCTCGGACTTGAGCGGGTGCAGCAGGGTGTCGACCTCGTCCATGATTTCGACGGCCTCGCGGAAGATGCCGAAGATGCGCTCGCACAGCCGCAGCTGGCGCCGCGCGTCCTCGATCTGCTCGAAGCTCATCTCGCCCGCCGACGGGTTCAGGCGCGCGCCCATGCCCAGCAGGCCGCGCACCTTGGACAGCAGCTGCAGCGACTCCACCGCCTTCTTCTCGCGGCGCTCGAGCTGCAGCGACTTCTGGCGCGCGAGGTTGTGGCAGAGCTCGAGGAACTTGAGCAGGAACGACTTGACGGCCGACGGCGTCGACACGACCACCGCGCGCGTCGCGCGGGCCACCTCGAGCTTCGCGACGAGCTGCGGCGTGACGGCCTGCTGCCGGTCGAAGGCGAAGGTGAACACGGCCTTCGTCACGCACAGGCTGAAGCGCTCGCGCAGCACCGACGCGGAGAACTCGAGCAGCGCGGGCGGCACCACCTCGAGCACCAGCGCGCGCTCCGAGGCCAGCAGCATCGCGAGCAGCGGCCCCACGACCGTCGTCTTGCCCGCGCCCATGATCATCTGGTGGCAGGCCGAGCGGCCCTCGGCCATGTCGCGCAGCAGCTGCCGCACCAGCGTCACCTGCGACGGCCGCAGCGTCAGGCCGTGGCAGAACTCGAAGAGCAGGAAGCGCGGGTCCACCTCCACCGTCGTGCGGCCCTGCGGCGCCGTCGCGTCGCGGCAGAAGTTGCGCGGCATCGCGACCGTCGCGCCCAGCAGCTCGCTCGTCGCCAGCAGCTCCTTCACGAGGCCGTCGCGGCGCTGCGTCTCCGCCGCCGGCGTCGCCTGCAGCTGCGCGAGCGTCCGCAGCGCGCCGCGCAGCTGCGCGAGCACGACGTTGGCCTGCGAGATGCGCGAGAACACGAGCATCAGCAGCAGCGTCGCCGTCTGCGCCGCCGCGACGTCCTCGCGCGTCAAAAACGGGTTGCAGCGGTGCAGGTCGGCGCTCGTGTCCGTCGAGGCCGCCGCCGCCGCCAAAAAGTCGAACGTCTGCGACACACACGACACACACACACGACACACAGTTGAGACACAGAGAGAGGGGCGCGACACAGGTGAGACACACACGAGACACAGTCACGACACGCGCGACACAGTCACGACACAGGCGGGACACGTACCAGGAAGAGCTCGGCGCCCGACTGCTGCGCGAAGATGTGCGCGAGGGCGACGTCCTGGCGCGCGAAGGCGGCGTGGCGGCCGTTGACGAAGGCGACGAGCTGCTTCATCGCCGCGACGGCGAAGGCGGCGTCGGCGTCGCGCAGCGTCTCGACGCTGCGCTGCAGCGCCGTGAGCGTCGCCAGCGCCGCGGCCGCGTCGAGCGCGTGCAGCTGCTGCGCGTCGAGCGGCAGCGCGACGAGGTGCGCGACGTGCGTCTGCGCGGCGTCGGCGTAGAAGTCGGCGACGTCGCCCTCGAGGCGCGCGAGCGACGTGCGCGCGACGTGCGAGCGCGACGCGGGGTGCTGCAGCACGGCGAGGCGGCCCGCGTCGCGCGCGCCGACGTAGCGGCGCTGCTCGTCGGGCGACAGGTGGCGCACGGCGGCGGCGATGGCGCCGACCATCAGCGGCGCCGTCGTCAGCGTCGCCAGGTCCGCGTCGCTCAGGTGCTGCGCGAACAGCGGCAGCGCGTCGCGCGGCACCGCGGCCAGCGACACGTCGCGCTGCAGACACGCGTAGTCGCGCACGGCGGGGCGGAACCAGCGCCGGCCCTCGACGTAGTCGGCGCAGTCGGCGACGGCGGGCGACGCGACGAGCACCGCCGGCGGCGTGTACAGCCGCGGCAGCACCGGCCGCAGGCGCGACAGGTCGATCTCGGCGCGGTGCGCGCGCAGGTGGGCGGCGACGGCCTTCAGGTGGCTCTGGAACACGTCGAGGCCGGCGAACGTGGGCAGCTTCAGGCGGCGCTCGTCCTTGAACGGCGGCAGCGTCGCCGCCAGCTGCGGGTGCGTCTCCATCACGCGCAGCACGAGGCGCTGCAGCCCCGTGACGTAGCCGTCGGGCAGCAGGTGCAGCAGCACCGAGGCCAGCGCCATGGGCCGGTCGGCGTCGGGGATCAGCGTCGAGGGCAGCGCGCCGCCCATCAGCTCGTAGAGCAGGAAGAAGCCCACGTTCTTCTCCTTCGCCAGCGCCTTGCCCAGGAAGGCCATGCAGTCCTGGCCGAACACGGGCTCGGGCTTCGTGTACTTGACGATGGCGAGGCGCTGCAGCACCGCCTTGAACGTCGGCCGGTCCACGTCCGTCAGCGCGTCGAAGTCGAGCGCCTCGGCGTCGTAGGGCTCGGCCGTCACGTACGGCGGGTACAGCGGCGTGAAGCTGCGGCCGCCGCCCTTCACGGCGCCGGCGCCCTTCGCACCGCCCGCGGGGCCGCGGAAGACCGAGTCGAAGGCGGCGTTCATGATGCGCTCGCGGTTGACGACGGCGAGCGGCCGGTTGGCGCGGTCGCCGACGCGGCCGAGCACGAAGAGCTCCTCGTCGGCGGTGAGGCGGCAGGCGGCCGACACGAGGCGCGCCTTGGCGGCGTAGTCGGCGAGGTCGTCCTCGACGCCCGGCGGCGGCGCCATGAAGTCGCTGCAGCCGAAGGACACGAAGAAGAGCTTCAGGCGACACGCCGCCGCGTCCACCAGCAGCCGGTCGCGGATCGTCACGACGACGTCGTAGAGCTGCGCCTCCTGCGGCGACAGCGGCCGGTCGCAGACGCAGCCGCCGATGAGCGCGAAGGCCTCGGCGTACTGCTGCGTGAGCAGGTAGAGCGCGAGCAGGTGGAACGTGGCGGCGATGGAGCGCGACTGCAGCCGCGCGCCGGAGATGTGCACGGGGAAGAGGAAGACGGTGTTCTCGCCGCAGGCCGCGATCCAGTCGCGCTCGTTGTGCGTCAGCACGAGCTTGAACGCGGGCGAGCGGCGCCGGATGCGGAACTGGCCGGGCCGCGCCAGCGCCGACATCAGCACCACCGTCTCGCCCAGCTCGTTGCGCAGGAGCACCGCCGTCGGCAGCCGCTCGACGAGCGCGCGCAGCTCGCGGTTCCACGAGAGGTCGGCGAGGAAGAAGCCCGGCTGCTCCGCCACGTAGAAGCGCACCTCGTCGCCCACGCGGCGCTTGCGGAACGTGAGGCGCAGCCGCGGCAGCTCGACGACGTCGACGGTGGGCGTCGGCGCCGCGCGGCCGTCGGCGTCCAGCGCGTGCCAGAGCAGCAGGTGCGAGCACGCCTCCAGCCGCAGCAGCGTGCGCACGAGCGCGTGCGTCGCGGGCTCGCCGCGGCCGTTGTAGCGCGCGCAGATCGCGTGCAGCGCGTCGGGCTCGTGCGGCCGCGCGTCGCCGTGCGCGTTGAGCACCGCGTGCACGCTCAGCAGCTGCAGGCGCGCGCCGCTCGCGCAGCTGTCGCGGCCGTCCTCCTCGAGCTCGACGCGCGTCACCGACGCGAACGCGCCGCTGAAGCCGAAGCCGGAGCCGTCCGCCGCGCCAAACTTGCGCAGCGCCACGTCGAGGCGCGACGGCGGAAAGAACGAGTCGCCGCCGCGGCGCAGCAGGCGGCCCTCGACGCCGTCGTCCTCGCGCTGCCAGAACTGGTGCGCGTCCACGAGGCAGTCGGGCAGCGCGCCGCGGAAGAGCCGCGCGGGGAGGAAGCTCAGCTGCTGCGCCGCGCCGGCGTCCTGCTCGCGGTAGCGCAGCACGACCACCGACGGGCCCGGCGCGTGCGGCGTCGTGGGGTCGCCGCCGCAGAGCGCCAGGTCGTTGCCCAGCGGCACGGCGGTCGTCGGCAGCCCGTGCAGCGAGAACTGCGGCGCCGTCGTGAACACGAGCGAGCGGTACCAGCGGCGGCCGTACTCGACCACGTTGAACACTTCGAGCGCGCGCGGGTAGCGCCGCACGACGAGCTCCTTCAGCGTGCGGCCCTCGAGCGAGCTCTGCGCCGCGTCCTTCGCGCTGCCGCCGCCGCCGCCGCCGCCGGTGGCGGAGCCGGGCGCCGCGGACGGCGGCGCCCCGTCGCGGGCGGGCGGCGCCCAGTGGGCGTAGTAGACGGCGACGTCGCCCTTCGCGGCGTCCTTGGGCCCCACGAAGAGCTCGGCGCCCGGCAGGATCTTCTCGAGCCACGCGTCCACCAGCTGCCGCGCCCACTCGGGCTCGGCCGCGCCGTACGCGAGGCGCGAGCCGTGCGCCGGCACGCGCGAGTCGGCGTCGACCCAGAACTGCACGTCGTGCTGCAGCCCCACGAGGCGCAGCCACTTGCGGCGCGGCAGGTGCTGCACCTCGGCGCACTGGATCACGTCGCCGTGCGGCAGCGCGTCGAAGACGCAGGCGAAGTCCTCGTCCTCGAGGATCTCGGCGTCCAGCGGCTGCGTCACGTGCTTCTTGATCGTGAACTCGCCGAGCTGCACGTTGATCTCGGTGCTGACCGCCAGCGTGGTCACCTCGCGCAGCCACGCCTCGAAGGACACGCGCGCCTCTTTGCTCAGCTTCGCCTCGAACAGCGCCGGGTCGTACTCGTTGGCCGGCACGAAGCGGCCGCGGAAGTGCACGCCGGCCTGCTCAATCGACAGCCAGCGGCGCTCGGCGGCGGCCGCGGCGCGCGCGGCGTCGGCGGCGTCAGAGTCGGCGCCGGCGGAGGCGTCGGCCTCCTCGACCATCTCGACGAGCGAGTTCATGATCTCGTTGGCCGCCTCGGGCTGCGCCGTGAGCCAGTCGAGCAGCTTGCGGCGGTTGAGCTGGAAGAGGCCGAAGAGCTCGATCTGCGGGATGCCCAGGTCCACGGCCACCTCCTCGTCGTCCTTGCGCGACTTGTAGCGGCCGGCGGCGTCGCGCTCGCGCTCGTCGAGGTCGAGGCTGTAGCGGTAGTTGTTGAAGAGGAAGATCTGGCACGCCAGCATCGCGAACACCGCCGTCGCGTCCAGCTGCGCCGCCTCCACGTTGCGGTAGAGGTACGCGAGGTGCGCGTGCAGCTTGCAGGCGACCAGCACCTGGCCGTCGTCCTTCGCGTGTTTGATCCAGCGCGCCAGCACCTTGAACACCTGGTCGTTCAGCGTCGCGCGCATCTTGCGCTGGCAGTCGAGCGCCTGCGCCAGCGTCTCCTCCGAGCACTGCAGGCCGCGCACGTCGCCGAGCGCCGCCGCGCCGAAGCAGCGCGCGTCGTCGGCGAGGACGGCGGCGTGCTGCTGGCGGTGGCGCACGAGGAAGAGGATGTAGGCCTCGACCTTGACCACGAGGCGCAGCGTGTAGAGGATGGACTCGGACAGCGCGCTGTACTTGCCCGTGTCCATGTCCAGCACGCGCTCGAGCATCGTCGCGATGCAGTTGAGCACGATCGCCGGCGACATCGTCAGCTCGTTGAAGAGCAGCCCCGCGGGCGAGCACAGGTGGTCGCGCGACTCGGCCGGCACGCGCGTCGCCACCGCCTTCTCCGGCGCCTCCTGCCACTGGCTCGGCTCGAAGAGCGCCGCGTCCAGCACCTCCTGCAGCGCCGGTGTGCGCAGCGCCTTGAGGCGCACCTCGTTGGCGAAGAAGGTGAGCAGCAGCGGGATGCGCAGGTAGGGCGCCGTGAGGTACTGCAGCATCAGCTCGCAGTCCTTGGCGCCCAGCGTCCCGTCGAAGTCGGGCAGCTTCGCCACGTGGAGGATGTCGTCCTCCGTGTCCACGCGCTCGCCCAGCAGGATGCTCGGGTTGGCCTGCGACGGCAGCGACCGCGGCGTGCGCCCGCGCAGCCCGATGTAGCGCAGGATCTTGCGGAAGAAGCCCTTGCGCGTGGCCGCCCGCACCTGCTCCTCCTCCACCGAGCCGCCGCCGCCGCCGCCCGGCGCCAGCTGGACGCAGTCGAGCGCGCGGTTGAAGCCGCGCACGACGTAGCGGTCGTCCTCGAAGCTCCAGTTGAGCGCGGCCTCCTCGGGCGTCCAGGCGCGCAGCTCGGGCAGCTGGTCGGAGCTGGGCGCCATGACGAGTTTGAAGAGGAAGACGATGTCGCGGAAGAAGCCGATCTCGGGGTAGTGGTCCAGCAGGTTGCGGTTGGCGCCCGTGAGGTACGCCTTCTCGACGCCGCGCTGGAAGCCCATCTGCAGACACAGCTGGTCGACGAACTTGCGGTCGGCGGGCTGCACCTCGTTGGACTCCTGGAAGCGGAACAGCAGGTTGTCGCGCGGCACGAGGCGCTGCAGGTCGCGGTGGTAGTCGAGGATGAGCGTGCGCGCCGCGGCGGCCTCGGGCGCCACGAACTTGAGGTACTCGGACTCCTCCGCGAAGCTGCCGAGGTCGAAGCCGAAGGGCCGCACGGGCCCCGGCGCCGCGCCCGAGTAGTGCAGCGAGGACTGCGCGGGGATGTCGCAGGCCGCCGTGCGCATGACCGCGTCGCAGACGGTCGCGATGGCGGCGAAGACGAGCATCCGCGCCGCGTCGGCCGAGCGCGTGATCTTGATCGACAGCGACGCCGTCGCGAAGTGCCGCGCCAGCATGTTCAGCAGCCGCAGCAGATCCGCCTGCGTCTCGTAGCGCATCGGGCGGCTGTGCCAGAAGCACTTCTGCGCGCGCAGCGGGTGCGCGTGGCCCAGCGGCAGCGGCACGACGCGCACGAAGAGGTGCTCGATGAGGCAGAAGCGCAGCGTGTACGAGTTGCGCACGAGGTCGCGCTGGTTCGACAGCAGCACGCAGAGGTTGAGGCAGTGGCGCATCGCCTGCGCCAGCGACGCGAAGTCGCTGACGGCGTCGGGCACCAGCGTCATCTCGACGGGCCGCACGATCGGCGGCGGCGGCGCCACGCCCGCCAGCTTCTCGACGGACACGTCGCGGCGGAAGCGGCCCCACAGGTCGAGCTCGGCGCAGTCGACGCACTCGACCTCGGCGCGCCGCGCGAGCTGCGGCAGATCGTAGCCCGCGTCGCTGACGAGGCGCAGGCGCCGCGTCGTCGCCTCGTGCAGCTGCTGCACGCGCAGCAGCGTGTCGTGGTAGCGGCCGGTGCCGAGGCTCGCGACGTCGGCCGCCGTGTCGCACAGGTCGCGCGCGACGAGGTCGACGACGAGGCGGCCGTAGGCGTCCACCTCGCGCTCGACGAAGAGGTCGTTGGCCACGGCCTTGGCCGCGCCCAGCTTCACGAGCAGCAGGCAGAAGGCGCAGTCGGCGCGGTCGAGGCCCCGCTGCCGACACACGACGCGCAGCGCCTCGCACAGCGCGCGCGCGAAGGACTCGTCGCCGCCGAGCGGTAGCGGCTGGAAGCCCTCGTCCTCCGGCGGCGGCTGCGTCGGGTCGACGCTCTCGGCCGCGGCCTGCAGCGGCGCGCCGCTGAGGAAGGGCAGCAGGCGCTCGTAGACGTACTTCGCGTCGACGGCGACGCCGGCGCAGCAGTGCGGCCGGAAGAACGCGAACCAGAACACGGTGTTCTGCAGGCGCTCGGCCAGCACGCGGCGCAGCTCGAAGACCGTGCGGCGCAGCGGCGTGCCGTAGACGTTGCACACGGCCGGCGCGTGGTAGTCGATGCCGCCGCCGGCCGCCGCGCTCGTGTTGACGACGGTGACGCTGTAGCCGTCGTCCGCGTCGCTCGTGCGGCGCACGACGAGCAGCAGCGCGTGCGCCGCGTCGTCGGGCGCCGTCCAGCACAGCGGCAGGATGATCGACGTGCCCACGCGCAGCGAGCGCACTTTGCCGGTGAACGACACGAGGAACGTGTAGAAGCGCAGCGAGTCCTCCGCGCGCTCCGGCAGCTGGCGACACGTGTCGGCGAAGTCGCGCAGGCAGTCGGCCATCTCGACGACGGCCCCGCGCACCGCGGCGTTGTCCGTGTCGCGCTCGCGGTCGACGTAGCGCATCGCCTCGAAGAGCCCGTCGGCGGTGGAGCGGAAGCGCGTCATCGCCGACACCGCCGCCAGCGACGCGCCCAGCTCCGCTTTGTACGCGTCGGCGAACAGGTCGAGCACGAACGGGAAGCGCCACATCGCGCTGCCGCTCGTCTCCATGAACTGCTTGCAGGCGTAGCGGTCGCCCTGCAGCCCCACCGCGCGGCACGACTCGGGCAGCGTCGCGGCGGCGTCCGCGTCGCCGAGCGGCGCGACGGCCGCGTGCTGCGTCAAATTGGCGCTGCGCCGCTCGGGCGGCGGCGGCCGCGGCTTCAGCGTCGAGGCCGCCGCCGCAGCGGTCGCCGAGGAGGCGGCGGTCGGCGACGCGAAGGTGCCCGACGCGCGCGCCGCGGCAGTCGGCGCAGCCGCAGCGGTCGCGGGGGCGCGCTCGTCGCCGCGGTGGACGGCGCGGAGGACGCCGCGCCGCGCAGCTCGACGTAGTTGCTGGGGAAGTAGCCGGGGCCGGCGGCCTTGCCCTGCACGCGGCCGTACCACCAGTCGCGGTCCTTCGTGTTCAGCACCTGCAGCACGTCGCCCTTTTCGATCGAAATCTCCGTCGCGCCGCTCGCCGCGCGGCTGAACTTCGCCACGGCGATGGCCACCGGCTCCGGCTCGGCGGGGCGCGGCGCCGGCGTCGCGACTGTCGCAGCGGAGGCGACGGGGACGGCGACGGTGACCGCGGTGAACGTCGCAGCCGCAGCGGTCGGCGCGGCGACGGGCGCCACCGCCGCAGCGGCCGGCTGCAGCGGCTGCGTCACGTCGAGGTCGTCGAAGAACGACGAAAGGTCCTTTTTCTGCGCCGTAGGCGCCGCAGAGGCGGTGGGCATCGCAGCGGCGGTGGGCGTCGCAGCGGCGAGCGGCGTCGCAGTGGCGGCCAGCGACGGCGTCAGCGCCGACGGCAGCGGCGCCGTCGCGTCCGGCTCGAGGAACTGCACGTAGTCGGTGGGGAAGGCGCCCGCGGGGCCCTTCGACCAGCCCTTCGGCGGGCCGCGCGTGACGACGTCGATGACGGCGCCGGCCTGCAGCCGCATCTCGTTGGGCCCGCCGCCGGCGAAGTCGAACAGCACCTTCGCGCGCAGCTTCGCGGCGGAGGCGCCGGCGACTGGCAGCGCCGAGGTCGCCGGTGCGGCGAAGGGGGCGGAGGACGCGGGTGCACTGCTGAGGCCGGCGAACAGATTCGCGTTGGCGGCCGCGTTGGCGGTGGCGGTGGCGGCCGTGGCGACGGCGGCGGTGGCGACGGGCGGCGCGGCGGCCTCCTCGATGCGCTGGATGTAGTCCGTCGGGTAGTAGCCCGTCTTCCCTGTGGCGACAGCCGCAAAGGGCCAGTCAGTGTCGTGCTCGCCGAAGATACGCGGCGGATTGGCGCTCACCTGTGACGTCGATGGCCTTCGACCAGCCGCCCTTCGCGCCCTGCGACACGATGGTCACGATCTGGCCGGCTTTGAGGTTGATTTGGTTATCCGCCTGGGACTGGAAGTCATACAGTACTTTTCCGCGCTGGTTCGACATGGAAGAGAGTGTATGCGGCGGGTTACGTCACTGCGTCGTCTCGGGGGAGCTGGCCGTTAGGAGAACTGAGGTCTGGGTCTGAGGTGGGTGCGCCCTACGCTAAGAGGTTCGATTGGTGGTCCAGTGTCTGCTCTGACGGAAGGTCCTAGCAGCAGACGCTCGTGAAATGTTGTGAACGACGCCGAAGGAGCCGCCCAGCGACGCGCAGCGACGGC
Organism: Poteriospumella lacustris; assembly: GCA_008000375.1. Taxonomy (NCBI): domain Eukaryota; class Chrysophyceae; order Chromulinales; family Dinobryaceae; genus Poteriospumella; species Poteriospumella lacustris. The sequence continues at coordinate 26,625 of SMOI01000260.1, forward strand.
GCCGTCGGCGGCGGCGGATCTTTGCCCGACGACGGCCGCGATCTGTGCCGAAGGCAGTGCACCTACTGCGATTTGACCTGTGGGCTTTGTACATATCCTGACGGCGTTGAAGCGGTACGCCGTTGTCTCTCAAAGCCGCCCTACTGCAGCAGCTTCAAACGCAAAAATGTCCCATGGCACTCCCTGCGGCGTCGGCGGCGTCGGCGGCGTCGGCGCCCGCGTCGCCGTGTGCGACGAAGGCGGCGTTATGACAGTATTTACAGCAGACGGCAGTGACACTGCCGCCAAAGAAACGAGCGGCGCGGCCGCATAAACTAAAACGCGGGGGAAAGTGGGCCGCAGCGGCGGCGGGGCGGACAGATGAGGCGCCGGGCGGCGGCGGCGGCGGCGGCGGCGGCGGACACGGGCGAAAGCAAACGGAGAGGGGAGGGCGTGCACGGGGATATACAGGGCGCTACGCGTGGGCGGCGGCGGGGCCGTTGTGGGAGGAGGACACCATGCGCTTGAGGTTGGCGAGGAACGAGGGCGACGCCATCGGCACGGACATGTCCTGCGACGGTCACGCGGCGGAGCGACAGAGCGACAGAGCGACAGAGCGACAGCGGCGGAGGGTGAGACGCGGCGGGGCGGCGAGCGGCGGCAGAGGCGAGCGGCGGGACGTACCGTGGACGACGTGCTGTCGAGGTCGCGCTGGCTGCGCGCCGAGAAGGACACGCCGCGCGAGCCGAGGCGCGACAGGGGCGGCGGCACGGGCTCCGCGTCCGCGCGCTCTTCGTAGTCTACAGGCGACGAGGCGGACAACGGCGACGTGAGGCGCGGGGGGGGGGGCGAGGCGAAGGGGCGCGGGGGGGGGGACTTACGTGCGAGGGCCTCGCCGTCGCTGTTGTCGGCGGCGAGGTACTTGCTGCTGACGTCGCGTTTGAAGGAGCCGGCGAACTTGCTGCCGAGGCGCGCGAGCTTCGGCGTGCCCATCGGGCCCGGCGGCGAGGCGGGCGCCAGCGGGTCGAGGTCGTAGCGGTACGGCGGCACCGCCTCGCCCGGCTGCCGCTGCGAGCTGCTGCGCGAGGACCGCGCCGACGCGTGCGCCGGGGCGAAGCCGCCGAGAGGCCCCGGCAGCTCGCAGGCGGACGGCTCGTCGAGCGCGCAGATGTCGTCGCCGACGCCGCTGCGGCTGGCCGCCAGGAGACCCTGCGGCGCCGGCCGACTCGACGTCGAGGCGATGGAGCTGCGCCGGCCGTCGGCGTCGCTGTGGCTGGCCTCCTCCGGCGACGTGAAGTACACCTGCGTCTCCTTCACGCTGCGCAGCGCCTGTTGCTGCGGCGGCGCCAGCTGCTGCGGCGGCTGCGTCGTCGGCGGCGGCGCCGTGGACAGCGGCGGCAGTCGGCGACCCGACAGCGGCGCGCCGGGGCCGAAGAGCTGCGCGACGGCCTGCGCGCCGAAGCTGCTCGTGGAGCTCTGCTCGTCGCGACTGGAGGGCGCGTCGTCGGCGTCGGTGCTGGCCGCGCGCAGCGCGTCGGGCACGTGGAGGTCGTCGGAGACCGGTGCCATCGCCAGCGAGCCGCTGTTGCCGCGCAGCGTCTCGAGGCGCAGCGACGCGGGTCGCGGGCTGCGCTCGGCGTCGTCGTCGAGCACGGCCTTCTGGCTGCGCGCCAACATGCCCTTGTACTGCGGCAGCGGCGAGCCGAGGCTCGCGCGGCTCAGGTCGTCCTCGTCCTCGCCGAACGCCTGCGCCTCGTCCGCAGCCGCAGCCGCAGCCGCAGCCGCTGGCGCTACGAGTCGCGCGTCGACGGTAGCGGTGGCCTCCGCGGCGGGCGCGCCCACCGACAGGCGACGGCGGCTCTCGCCGCGGCCGCTGAGGGCGGCCGGCGCGTCGTTGGCGTCGGTCGAGTCGGCGCGCAGCGGCCGCAGCGAACTGACGCGGCCCGACGAGCCGGTGACGGCCGACGACTCCTCGACGATGGTGCGCGTGCCGCGGAACGACTGGCGCGGCAGATTGCGCAGCGACGCCTGCCGCGGCGGCGGCGCGGCGGCGGGCGGCCCCGACGACGACGCGCGGCGCATGCTGCCCGCCTGGCTGTCGGCGTCGGTCGCCGCGAACGTGTTGCTGCCCTTGAAGGACAGGCCGCCGAAGCCGCGCACGCTCGAATCGGCGTTCGGCCGGCGCGAGAAGCGGTCGGAGGTGTGGAAGTAGCCCGAGGAGACTTTGCCCAGCGCGGGCGCGGCCGCGAGGCCCGAGTCGCTGCGGCTGCTGCGCGTCATGGCCTTCGGCTGGCTGCCGTCGGCGAAGAGCGCGGGGTCCATGCCGGTCATGGCCCAGACGAACTCGGAGTGGGAGATGGTGCCGTCGTTGTCCTTGTCGACCTGCGCGAAGATCGTCTCGAGGCGCTGCTCGACGAGGTCGTCGAGGTAGTCGCCCGTGTTGCTCAGCGGCCGCGAGCTCAGCTGCAGCAGGTCGCTGGCCTTTTCGTTCGAGTTCTCCAGCTGCTGCTGCAGCATCTGCTTGACGACCTTGCGCATCTCGTCGCGCGTGATGAAGCCGTTGCCGTCCTCGTCGAGCAGGCGGAACGCCTTGTTCAGCTCTTCGATGTCCACGTCGCGCGGGTCCAGCGTCGCGACGAGGAACTCGGTGTACGAGATCTGCTGGTTCTTGTCGATGTCGACGATGTCGAAGAGGCGCTCGACGTCCTCGTGCGACAGCTCCGGCGCCAGGCGGCCCAGCGCGCCGTGGAACTCCTTGCGCGACAAGCCGCCCGAGTTGTCCACGTCGAAGCTCTGGAACACGGCGCGCAGGTCCGTCGCGGCGCGCGAGGGGATGCCGAAGACGAGGGCGACCATGCCGGCGCGCTGGAAGTCGTTGTGATCGGTCGTCTGCTTCAGCTTGTTCACCGCGCGCGCGCCCTTCTCCGTGGCGAGCATTTTGCTCTGGTTGGCCAGCACCTGGCTGTCCTTCAGCCACGGCGAGTCCAGCGCCTCGTGCGAGTGCAGCCGGTGGCGGTAGTCCGGGTTCAGCAGCGCCTTGACGAAGTTGACGGCCTGGCGCGACACCTGCTGCCACTGCTTGTGGTTGAAGTGGTAGCGGCCCGCGAGGATGTTCGTGATCATCGCCGCTTTGCCCGCGTCGGACAGCGGCCCGCCCACGTCGATGGCTTCGAAGGGCCGGCGGCCGCACAGCATGATGTACAGGACGACGCCGCAGGACCACACGTCGCAGCGCTGGTCGTAGTGCTCGCGGATCACCTCGGGCGCCGTCGTGTACGGCGTCCCGCACTTCGTCTTCATCGGCAGCGCGCCGATGAAGCGTGAGCCGTAGCCGAAGTCGATCAGCTTCAGCTGCGCGTGGCGATCGATGGTGCTGTCGATGAGGATGTTCTGCAGCTTGATGTCGCGGTGCGCGATGCCGCGGCTGTGGATGTGCGCCACGGCCGACAGCAGCTGGCGACACAGCCGCTTTGCCCACTCCTCGTCGACGCACTTGTTCGGCTGGCGCGACAGCAGGTTGCCCAGGTGCCCACCGAGGCAGAGCTCCATCACGAAGTACATGTGTGTGGGGGAGTCGTACACGCTGAAGAGGCGCACGATGTTGGCGTGGTCCACGTCCTTCATCAGCTTCAACTCTCGGTCCAGCCGCCCGCGCTCCGCGGTGGACTTGTTGATGATCTTGATGGCATATTGCCCGCGGGTCTGTTTCTGCTCGCCCACAACAACGACGCCGCAACCACCTTTGCCGAGCTCGTGCTCGCGATCCAAGTAGAAGTCGTCTTCGATGTTGGTGTTGTAGGACCTCACCAAGTTGCCACGAATCGACGCGGTGGGTCTCCTGACTGGGCCCTGTCGACTGATGTCGGCAGGCCGCCCGCATGAGAAGATGTACTGCCACCACATCGAAATAAAAGTGAAGTGTTCACGACTGCAGCGTCCCCGGCGGCGGTCGCAGCGAACGCAAAAATAAAAATGAAAAAAATTCCAAAAAATAAGAAAACCTCGAAACCTAAGCGTAAGGAGACAGTCAAATATTTCTAGCTCCACGGGGGTGCGATTGAGTGCTCGAGACCGTGGCTATCGTCGAAACTAATTGCTCGCGGTCAACGCAAAGTGGTGCTAAGGCGGCTCAGGCGGCAGCCCCGCCACCGCAGGGGCGCCTCTCTGCGCCCCTTCGCTCTACATCGTCCGTCCGTTCGTCTGTTTCACTGCTTCTCGCCACATCGACGGCGACGGCGACGGCGACGGCGACGGCGACGGCGACCAGCGACGGAGTCTGTGCGTCGTACGCCACGACGACGACGACGTTTCCCAGCGAACCCAAATCGCCCATCCCAGACTGCGTGTCAGTCCAATCTCGCGCTTTCTCGGCCGGCGTAACGTCCATTCGGACTATTTTGGGACGAACATTGTTCAAAGTGCTTCCGTATGAGTGTGAAAGCCAATAATTTGATGCAGTTCAGACGGATTTTGGGACTGTCGTGTTTCTGAAGCCGGCAACGACGGGAGGCTCGAATCTGTCGGTCAGTTATCGCAGTTATTTCTCCTTATTACACACGCAATTGCTTCGCTAAGTGTGTAACGTTTACGAATCGGTATTAATAAACGTCTTAGATTGATAATTGTGTGAAAAAGCGTGGGGATTAGTTCGACGGAGAGGTTCAAAAATCGGCCAGAAGCCGTCCGCATCGTTCGAGGACCTATTCGCAGACGCGACTGAAAACCACCAAATTGCGTTAGAAAAATTTAGAAAAACATACTCGCGTGTAGAGTACACATATGCTTACCGATAACATTGAGAACTGTTTGTTTCTACGACAGCTATGTGGAGTTACACGAGAAAGTTATGCGATAATTTTGCAGATGAAAACATTTCGCCATGGAGAACGGCCAGAACTCCCGATCCACCTGTCAGAAACGGGTGATCCAACAGTAGTCGGGCTTCTTGTGAACAACCACATCGATGTAACGCTTTTTCCCGCTTGGGCTCAAGAAAACAGGTCCAAAATGTGGTCGAAAACGTCACGTCGGCGGGGTCGGTGCCTACTACGACCAGCGGATAACCGAGGGCGCCCAGCCGCTTCCCATGCCGCTGATGACGGTGATACGGTGAAGGACGCACCATCAATGGCAGGCAACAACGCGACATCGGAGAGTGGCGTGCGTCGCCGCTGCGCCTCGAGGTGTCTGCTGCCGACTGCCGCCGCTCGCCAATCGCCGCCGCATCGGACGCAACTCTCTGTAAACAGCAACAACCGCTGCGACGACGCTTCACACGGCAGTCGACAGTACCGACAGCGGTGCGGATGGTGGCAGCGGCGGCAAAGGCAGTGAGAGAGGTCTGCGGCGTGCGAGCGTGTGCTCTACGCGGTCGGTAGTGTCGAATACTGATGGGGAGTTAACGTGTTACTGTGACGGAGACAGGTCCGCGGACGGACGGTGCGGGGAGACATTGTCGCCTCGCTGGGCGAGTGCGATGCGGCTACCGCTGGGCGAATGCGACGGGCTCCAGCAGTCGCTTGGCGCTCTGCACAGGCGACGACGGTTCGTGAGACCGACGACGACAACGACGCGGGCACAGCGCGGGCGCTTACCTCGAAGGACACGAAGCCCACGGCCGAGCTCGCTACGGCCTTCAGCAGCGTCGGCACCATCCCCTACGTGAACAACAGCGCGTCAGGCAACGGAGATGCGGGCAGGGCGCGACGCGGAGACGCCAGCGCAGCGGGCCACACACCTTGTAGAAGGACCGCAAGCCCTCGCGACGCCACACGCCGACGAAACAGTCGAGCAGACTGGCGTACGCCAGCGGCCCGTCGCCCACCGAGTGGCGCAGCGTGCTCTCCAAGATCGACGCCTGCATGCGGCGCTTCATCGTGTCCTGCGCCACACGAGACAGCGCTGAGCGGGCGAGCGGGGCGGCGGGGCGGGCGGGCGAGCGGCGAGCCTTACCAGAGGGTAGAACGTGAGCTTCGCGAGGCCGCCGGCTGCGGCACCCGCGAGACCCTCCGTCGACAGCAGCTGCCAGACGGAGGCGGCGCGGTCGTCGCGGCCGTCGCGGGCCACCAGCGGCGCGAGCAGCGCCTTGGCCCGCGCGTAGAGGAAGAAGTTGAGGCCCATGTACGGCGCCACGCCGAGGACCGCCGCAGAGAGGCCGGTGTAGAACGCTGCTCCGACAGACGACGACGAGGTGAGCGCGGTCGCGTGTGCGGGGCAGGCGCGGGGCGGGCACTGGGCACGTACCTGAGACGCCGCGGCGGTCGACGGCGCTGCGGACGAAGGCGCGCATCGACGTGTACGGCGTCACCTGTCCCTGCACGACGAACTGCGTGCGGATGATGTCGAAGGGATACGTCACGAGCGTCGCCGTCGAAGCTGCAGCAGGCGACGTGAGCGGCGCGGTCGCGGCCAATGGCGAAGCGACTTACCAGCGACGGCGCCGGAGAGCAGCGCGGCGGGAAAGTGCTCGTCGAGTCGCCGCAGGGCGGCGCTGGATTGCAGAGCGTCGAAGACGCCAAACTGCACGAAGGAGTAGCTCATCCACAGGCACAGGCCGGGCACCGTTCCCTTCCACAGCGCGAGGACGCCTTCCTCTGCGACGAGGCCCCGCACGAGCGTCAACAGCGACGGGTTCGGGTCGTTGCCGTGCTGCCAATGGAGTTGATTGCGAATCTTCAGCGTGTCTAGCGGGCCGGTCACCAAGCGAGTGACGAAGCCGGAAAAGGCTCCTGCCAGGGCCGGCGTCCACACCGAGTCGGCCTGTTGCGCTGGCATTTGGGCGCGGACTCTGCGGGAGACAATCGCGGAGCGAGAAGCGCCGAGCTTAAGCAAATGACTGCTGCCTCTCGACTCTCGACTGATCGTCGCTCGCCGATCGTCGACCAACGACGAGGGCGACGAGGGCGACGAGGGCGACGAGGGCGACGAGGGCGACGAGGGCGACGAGGGCGACGAGGGCGACGAGGGCGACGAGGGCGACGACGGCGACGGTCGCGGGGAGGTCGCCTGGACGGACTTAATATCGCACAAAGAGCCATTATAAGATGGATTCACGGTGATATTGATGTACATAGGACCGTTCAAACCGATCGCCGGCGCAGCGATCGACGATCGACTCGCCGCGCCAAGTGAACTGGGTCCAGCCCTGCAGAGCACAATCCAATCGGCTCTTTGATCACAGTCTCCTCACCGTTTACGGTACGTTGAAGCGGTTGTGCGAATGGGGCTTTCGGTTGGCCTGGTCTTCGCGCTCACGTGTCTCGCGCTGCGTCGCGCCTGCGCCGACGTGTCGGTCTCAGAGGCGGCGCGCGGAATCAGCTTGGCTGTGGCCATGATCGTGAGAGACGAAGAGGTCAACATTCGCAGCAATTTGCCGCTGTGGGCGACCTTCGCCGAGTGCTTCGTGTTCATGGTCGACGAGCGCACCGGCGACCGCACCGAGGAGGCCGTGCGCGACGTGTTGAGCGCCGCCTCGCGTCGCTACTACGTTGAGCGATACACTTTCGAGGGCTTCGGCGAAGCTCGCTCTCTGTCGCTGCAGCGCACGTGGCAGCAGTGCGGCGCGGCGTCGCACGTGCTGATCGCCGACCCGGACTGGCGGCCGCGCCTCGACAGCATTTCGCTCGCGCACCTCAACCTCGACAGCCAGGTCTTCCGCTTCGTGGTCTACGATCGCAACGGCATGACGAATCGGCGGATGGACTGGCTGCTGCGCCACCGCGACGGCCTGCGCATGCGCTACGCGCTGCACGAGGTGCTGGACATCGGCTTCTACACGGCCGTGACCGTCATCCCCTGGCTCTTCGACGAGATCGAGAAGCCCGGGACGTGGCACACCACCGTGGGCCACGGCAACTCGATGACCGCGCGGCGCCTGCTCTTCGACCTGTCGCTGCTGCGGCGCGACCTGCAGCGCTACGGCCACGACCCGCACGTCCACTACTACCTCTGCACCTCCTACGCCGGCCTGGCGCAGCGCCAGCTCGAGGAGGAGCGCTTCATCAACGAGACGGCGGTGGAGGAGTCGATTCGCTTCTGCCGCCTGCGCAGCGAGTCGTCGTACGCCGCCGAGTTCCACGAGGAGCGCTGGGCGTGTCTCGTGACGCTGGCCGACGTCCACGACCGCTTCAAGGTGAGCCGCCGCCCCGCCCCGCTGCCCCGCTGCCCCGCTGCCCCCACTGCCGCCGCTGACGCTTCTGTTGCTGTGTAGGGCGACGCGCAGACGTCGCTGGGGCTGCTGCGCATGTGTCGCGACCTCGACCCGCGCCACGTGGACTGCGCGCTGGCGCTGGCGTCGCGGCTGCTGGCGCTGGGCCTGGCGACCGAGGCCGAGACGGAGCTGTTCGCCGCGCTGCGCCAGCACCACGCCGAGCGCACGATGCTGAACAACCTGCGCGGCCTCGACTGCCAGCTGCCGGCGGTCGCGCTGAGCCTCTTCGACGCGCAGCGCCGCCACGCGCTGCTCTCCGCCGCCGCGGCGAAGTACGCGCTGCTGCTGCTCAACGTCTTCGTCGTGGGCGGCCAGTGCCCGCAGCGCCCGCTCTTCGACGAGGCGCTCGCGGCGCAGCTGGCGACGGTCGCGTTTCCGCAGCGCCGCTGGTCGCCGAGCGCCGCCGCCGCGCTCACCGCAGGTGCGTCGCCTCCTCGTTACCCCCCGCCGCCTGCGCCTCACGCCGCCTCACGCCGCCTGCTCTGCTCTACAGACGCCCTCTGCGCCGACGAGGAGCTCCAGCGCTTCGTCGCGGCGCAGCGCCTGCGGCTGCACGCGTGTGCGGCGCTGGCGCCGCTCGTGGCGCCGTCGGTGCGGCCGGGCGCCTTGGCGCAGCCGCCGCTGGAGGCGCCGCCGCTGTCGGCGGCCGCGTGGCAGGCCGCGCAGGCCGCGGCGCAGCTGCAGCGGCGCCACGAGCGCTGCGCGGCGCTGAGCCGCGACGTGGCCGTCGGCGCCGACGCGCAGCTGTCGCCGTTCGCCGCGGCACCGACCGAGCGCTTCGCCGGCGGCCTGCTGCTGCCGCACGCGCTGGCGCTGCTGCCGGTCGCGGCGGCGGCGCGCCGCGCGCGGGACGACGACCGCCCGCTGCGCCTGCTGCTGGCGGGCGGCGTGACGGCGGAGCTGCTGCTGCAGCTGCTGCGCGCGTTCGCGCCGGACGCGGGCCTCGGCCTCGACGAGCTGCTGCGGCTGCCGCGCGGCGTCGAGGTCGTCGTGCTCGGCCGCCGCGCGCACCTGCGCCACCTGCGCGACACGCTCGGCGACTGCCAGCGGCTGCGCGGCGGCGCCGTGCGCGAGGCGCCCGACGCGCCCGACGCGCTGCAGCTGTTCGTCGCGCCGGACGCGGCGCTGCGCTTCGTCTTCCGCCGCGACGCGGGCGACGCGGCGCTCGGCGACCTGCGCGGCGCCGTCGACTTCGCCGACGCCAACTTCGCCGCGCACGTGCCGCAGCTGCGCGGCGACCCCGCGGCGCAGCTCGCGCGGCTCGCGGCGCTGCTCGCGCGGCCGCACGGCCGCCTCTTCGTCTCGTTCTTCGCCGCCAACGCGCTCACGACGCCGGTGGCCGCCGCGCTGCGCCGCGCCGACGCCGACGCGGCGCCGCCGTTCTCGCGCGAGCCGCAGCGGCTCGTCGACGCGCTGCTGGCGCTGACGGGCGACGCGACGCGGCGCCTCGAGCGCGACGTCGACCTGCTGCGGTCGCTGGGCGCCGCGCCGCTGCGGCCGCAGCTGTGGCCCGGCGACCACCCGACGCCCTCCGCGAGGCCGCCGCGGCCGCCGCCGCGGGCGACGAGGGCGACGAGGGCGACGAGGGCGACGAGGGCGACGAGGGCGACGCGGCGGAGGCGCCGTTCGACGGCGACCGCTGGCGCTGGACCGTCGACGCGGCGCGCGCGCTGGCGGCGGGCGCGGGGCTGCACGCGCGCGTCTGCCTGCCGCTGGCGCTGTGCGAGGCCTACGCCGCGCTGCCCGGCGACTACGAAGTGCAGCGGCTGCGCGCGGCGGGCCTCTCGCCCGGCGACCTGCGCGCCGCGGCGCTGCCGCTGTCGCGCTACGCGCTGCTGCTGGCGCCGCAGGCCGCCGCCGCCGACGCCTGCGACGCCGCGGCGCTGGCGCTGACCGACGACGCCGTCGTGACGCGCGACGCGCGCGTCCTGTCGCAGGTGACGGTGCGCGACACGTCGCAGACGCTGGCGGCGTCGCTGGCGTCGCTGGCGCCGGGCGGCGGCGGCGCCGTGACGCTGCGCTTCGACGGGCTGCGCCTGCTGCACGAGCGGCTGGGGCTGCAGCTGCTCGTGGAGCGCCGCCTGCTGCCGGCGCTCGCGCAGCTGCACCGGCCGCAGCCGCTCGACGCGCTGCTCGCGGCGCTCGACGACGCCGAAGCGGCGCGCGGCAGCGACGCGGACGCCGTGCGCCGCGCGCGCCGCGAGCTGCTCGCGCTGCTGCGCCGCCTCGTCGCGCTGCAGGTGCTGGCGCTCGCGCCGCTGCGCCCCGCCGCGCAGAGCGTCGACCTGCGCGCGCTGCTGCCGGTGCTCGCCAACGCCTCCGCCGCCGTCTGCGCGCCCGGCGCCGTGACGGCGACGGTCGCGTTCCGCGCGGCGCCGGGCGACTCGGAGCAGAGCCGCCGCCTCCGCGCGCTCGGCCTCTCGGCGACCTTCGCGCAGCGCTTCGACGCGCAGCAGACGCCGCAGTGGACCGCGCAGCAGCGCCAGCGCATGCGCGACCTCGGCCTCGCGCTGCCCGCCGCCTCCGCCGCCGACGCCGCCGACACCGCCGCCGCCTCCGCCGCACAGGCGACCGCTGCGACTGCGACGACTGCGACGACTGCGACGACTGCGACGACTGCGACGACTGCGACGGTTGCGGCGGCGCTGGCGGAGGTCGACGCGGAGCCGCTGCCCGCCTGGCGCAGCGTCGCCTGCTACGTGTCGCGCCACGTGCGTCGCGCGCTGGCGGACGCCGCGGCGCCCGACGACGCGTGTCGCGAGCCGTCGCCGCCGCCGCGGCGCTCGGCGACGCTGCAGAGCACGTCGCTGATGAAGCTGCTCTTCGACCAGCGCCACGCGGAGCTGCTGCAGCGGCTGCGCGGCCTCGCGCCGGTCGTCGCCGCGCTGCCGCTGCAGGCGACGCTGCAGGCGACGCGGCGCGCGCTGCTGGCGAACGCGACGCGCGTCGGCGGCTGCGGCGACGACGTCGCCGGCTGCCTCGCGGCGCTCGCCGTCGTCCGCGTCGACGACGACCGCCGCGCGAGCGACGACGCCGCCGCGGCGCTGCGGCTGCCGCTGAACTTCGCGCTGCACGTGCAGCCCGACGAGGCGCCCGCCGCCGTCTTCGCGGCCGGCGCGCTCGGCCACCTGCGACGCATCGCGGCGCTGGTCGGCGGCGACGCGGCCGCCGAGGCGCCGCCCGACTTTCTGGTGCTGGACGACGCGCTGACGGAGGCGGCGCTGCTGGCGCTGTACCGCCGCGTGTGCTGGTCGACGCTGTGGCACGACGCGACGAACGGCGCCGCCGTCGCGCAGCACGGCGACGGCGGCCTGCTGAGCTCGGCGCTCGTGCGGCGCTTCGCCGCGGAGCTCGCGCGCGAACTGTCGCCGCGCGGGGACCGCCCGCCGCTGCGCGTGAAGCGCGTCTTCGCGCTGTCGATGCTCGCGGCGCTGGGCGATCTGGCGTCGCCCGTCGTCGTCGGCGGCGCCGGCGACGTCGTCGCGGCGCTGTGGCTCGAGGGCGACGCGGCCGCGCGCCTGCTGCTGCACCCGCGCGAGAGCGCCAAGTGCCTCTTCGTGGCGGGCCTCGCGGCGTACCCCTCCGTCCACCCGGACTTCCTCTCGCGCCGCGGCGTCGTCGCGTCGCCGCTGCACACGCCGCAGGCGAGTCGCTGTCTGCGCGCGGCCGACGCGGAGGCGGTGCCGGCGCGGTCCGGCCGCCTCGTCGTCGCGCGCGACCAGCTGCCGCTCTACCTGCACGTGGGCGGCTCAGGCGCGCGCGACGCGGCCTATTGGGACTGGGCGCGCGTGCGACCGTCGAACGCGACGACGCTGCTCGTCGTCGTGCTCGACGGGCGATGAACGAGAATCCATGCGATGTAAGAGTGATTAACACATCATAAACAACAACGTTTGTACGCGAGTAGCTATGTGTGTACGAAGCTGTCGTTGTCGCAGGCACTACGTGGCCATCGCGGGTCGGTCCGCATGTACAGGCGCTGGGGCCAGCCGCCTCGTCGGCGCGTCGGCCGCCACGTCGCGTGGGCGTCTCGGTCGATCGGCGCTTCGAACAAACTGCACCTGCAGACATCGCAACAAGCGTATTGGGTATCGAAGATCTCCCGCCGCACGGAGCCTCCCGACGACGTGAACTGGACGGTGCAGCTCGCCGCAACGCCAAATCGCCGGTCCGACTGGCGCACCAACCGCCGATCCGTCGCCAACGCCCGGCAGCCGACCGAATCTCTCGTTCAACATCTTCTTTGTGACTTGGGGGCGACGATGGGAGTGTCATCGACGATGTCGCAGTCCGCCGATTTGGGCGTCGACGTCGTGTCGCTGCTGCTGACCGTCATCTACGCCGCCCTCTTCGTCTGCGAGGGCCACCAGCTGGTCTGCGCGTACTATTCCAAGAACAAGCTGTACACCTACCGCAACGGCATCATGTTGGTGCTGTTCTGCTCGGCGCTGCTGCGCTGGCTGGTGTGGGGCAAGGTGACGCTGCTGGACGCGTTCTACGTGGACAACACGCTGATGATGGTGCTGTACTTCCTGCCCGTCTGGCTCAACTTCTGCGCCATCTCGCTGCTCTGCGTCTTCTACGCGTACGCGATGTTCGACGGCTTCTACGGCGCGTGGCCGTGGCTCGTGACCGTCGCGATCAACGTCGCGTTCATGGCGCTGAACGTGACCATCGCCGTGCTGCTCGACTACAGCGACGCGCGCGCCCCGCTCGTGTACCAGTTCTACATCGCGTACGCCCTCGTGCTGGACACGTCCACGGCCCTCGTGCTGGCCTACTTCGGCTACCACTTCCACCGCCTGTCGCGCGCGAACACGCGGCGGCTGCACTGGTTCCTGTCGCTGCCGAAGTCGCCGCAGACCTTCACCGCGACGAACCTGCTCATCGTCGTGTGCTTCCTGCTGCGCTCGCTCCTCGTGGGGCTGCTCTCGAGCCACCTGCTGGCCTCGCGCGACGACAACGCGGTGCAGTTCAACCGCCGCCGCAACGCCACCGACGAGGCGGACGGCGGCTCCGACGACGGCGACGCCTACCGCACGTCGTGGACCGTGATGCTCTTCTACCTCGTCAGCGAGGTCGTGCCCAACTGCGCCATGCTCTACCTGCTCTACCTGCCCGCGCCGCGCGCGAAGGCGACGGCGTCGGTGTCGAGCGGCGGCAGCGGCGGCGGCCGGCGCGGCGGCTGGGTCGCGCTCTGCAACTGGCTGGCGGTCGTGTCGTCGCGCCGCGGCTCGCGCGATGCCGACTTCGACTTCGACGGCGACAGCGACGGCGACAGCGACGAGGACGACGACGAGACGCGGGCGCTCGAGAAGCGCATCCTGCCGCCGTCGCAGCTGCGCAGCGACAGCGACGACGGCGCGTGGGACTCGGCGGACGAGGACGGCGACCTCGACGACGCCGACCTCGACGACGAAGAGGCGCGCATCGCCTACGCGCTGCAGTACCAGCCGAGTGGACCGCTGAAGACTGCGCAGACGTCGTCGCCGGCCGCGTCGTGGTGGTGGCCGTTCACGTCGAAGGGCGACGCGGCGCCGCCGGGCGGCCGCCGCCGGTCGAACTCGGCGAAGTTCTTCTACTACTTCGACCAGGGCCAGCTGCGCAAGCAGCTGCTCACGCCGACCAAGCGCAGGGCGCCGCAGAAGCGTCGTGGCGGGCGCCAGTCCCGACCGCGGGACGCTCCGCGCGGCTCGCTCATCTCCGGTACGTCGCCCCTCCCCACCGCAACCCTTAACCCTAACCCTAACCCTAACCCCGCGCTAACCCTAACCCCTCGCTAACCGTAACCCCTCGCGACAGACCGCCTCGGCGCCGCGGCGCCGCCGTCGTCGTCGCTGGGGCCGGCCTCGCCGCCCAGCGGCGACGACGAAGACGCGCCGGACGTGTTCATGCGGCGCGGTCTGCTGCGGTCGCACGAGCAGTCGCCGCCGCCACTGGCGGGTGCCGAGAGCCCGTCGCGACCCGCGGCGACGCGGCCGCCCGTCGCGGACGGCGGCTGGTGGTCGTCGTGGTCGCGCCACCTCTTCGGCAGCGGCGATGGCGTCGCTCCTCCGCCGCGGCGGCCGCGCAGTTCCCGTCCCGCCAGCCGCAAGTCGGGCACGCCGGGGCTGCCGGACGCGGCGGGGCGCGAGCGCTTCGACGCGGACGACGACGAAGACGCCGACGCAGCGTTTCGTGAGGTGCCGACGACGTCCGTCGACGAGGACCACTCGATCCGCGTCATCTACGAGGACCCGCCGCCGCCGCGGCCGCGCTTCGGCGCTCGCCACGGCGGCCAGTTCTCCGGCCACGTGAACATGGCCGCGCTCCAGGCGGCGCACAGTTCAGAGGCCGCGGCTGAGCCGCGCGTCGCTCCGCCGCAGACCTCGTCGACGCCCGGCGTCGCATCGAGCAGCGACAGCGGCAGCGGCAGCAGCTTCGGCGGGGTCGACGCCTTCGCTGGCGCGTCGACGCTGCACGTACCGCAGCCGCGCGCGTCCACCGCCAGCATCCCGCTTCGCCGGCCGTCGTCGACGAATCTCGTCGCCACTGCCGCGTCGTCGCAGACGTCGTCGTCGCAGGCCTCCGGTCTCCGCTCGACGCCGCAGACGCCCAGCGCCATGCCGCTGGTTCGCCAGCAGTTGCCGCAGACTCCGGAGCCAGGCTACGGCGCCTACCCCGAGTCGGCGGCCGGGTCGGCCACAACGCAGGCGCTGTACGACGCGTACTCGCAGCTGACGCCGCACCAGCTGCTGCAGCTGCAGCAACGAGAGTACCTGCAGCACCAGCAGCAGCAGATGCAGCAGTACTACCAGTCGCTGTCTCGCACCGCCACCCCGTCGCTGCCGCCGCAGATTGGGGCGCCCCTCTCAACGCCCTCGACGCAGAGCACGTCCGCCAAACGCGTCTCTGCCGCGACTCCTCCCGCTGACGGCTGAAGGCGCAGCAACGGTTTGGATATGCTGCCCTACGTAGACGCACATCGGCACCATCGGGCGACCGCTGCCGTCCACACGACGAAGGCCGCGAGTGGTGGCGCTCTTCTCCCTTGTCGTATTTCTTTTGCATTTTTGTCGTTCGCCGCTGTGTCCGGCCAACG
Organism: Poteriospumella lacustris; assembly: GCA_008000375.1. NCBI lineage: Eukaryota > Chrysophyceae > Chromulinales > Dinobryaceae > Poteriospumella > Poteriospumella lacustris. The sequence continues at coordinate 41,894 of SMOI01000260.1, forward strand.
AAGGTCGTGCGCCACGGTTCGTATTCAATAAAGTCGCTTCCATCCTGCATTTTCTTTGTTATGTACACACACAGCACACAGACCACACCGCGACAGTGAATGTGCAGTAGGTGCAGTGGCAACACGAACAGCGTTGGCCACGAGACAGGTGTCTTCCGGGCCCGAATCAATGTCATCGCAGTGCACCGTGGGCAATGACAGGCACTACTGTACTGGCACCGCAGCAGTTACTGCGATTACGCACATTGCTGAAGCGCCCCCATGCACAATGCCGAAGTACGCTTCGCCACACGGCGGAGTTAGTGCGCTCTTTGACACACGAGAAACTGCGATGGCACACGGCACACAAAAGGGGGAACTGTCACACAACGGTGAACAATGACGACGATTAGACATGGCTTGTGCTGCTGCGCAAGCGTAAACATGGACGGTGCAACGCTCGGCGGAGGCTGAACAAGATGACACACGGGTACCCTGCGAACTGCGACGTGGCTAGGCTTGCTCAGAACTTGTTGATGAAGCTCCGCAACGCGTCGTAGTCGCACAGGTTCGCCAACCTGAGAGCCTCCCGCCAAAACTCACTGTAGGCCATGCATCGCTCGGCTAACGCCGATGGAGACAGGCCCGTGTACAGGAGGAAGATGGTACGCACAAAGGCCACCAAGTCTTCGGCGGGCAATGGCCGGTGCGCCCCGTCCCTTGGCGTGTAAACATATTCCGTTCCCGTCCAGGGGGTGAGTTTCCCAGTCTCAGCGGCGGAGCCCCAATCGTTGAGAAACACGACGCCACGGTCATCGATGAAGATGTTTTGGGGCTTCACGTCGCGATGACAAATGCCTCTGCCATGCGCATGCTCTAGGGCAGTCAGCAGGTGCAGATAGTCGGACACACAGGCACGAACACCGCCTTTGACCGGCAATACCGGACGACCCACCGGAGTCACCAGCAAAGCGGGCCCCACGTCGAGGTCACGGCTGTCGACGACAACGGGAAGATGGTGATGCGGCGCCAAGTGAAGGAGCACATCCCGCTCGTTATCGCGCATCGCGAGCCGTTCTTGCGGAAACACCTTGACCACCACCGCTCGTGGCTCCCTCTTCGCCTTTTGGCGCGGGCGTGACTCGTTTTTGGTGGTCTCCTCTGCCTCTCGAGGTCGCTTTCTCGACGACGAAGCTCCCCCAGCGGCAGGCACCACCGAGTCGTAATGATCGTGGCCGTTATAAATGATCCGCAACGCTCGCGTGGAGGCTGTCTCGGTGACCTTCGTGCGTGTGGCCCGACGCATCGAAACGCAGAACCCCACCTGGTCGATACAGCACGATATCTTGTTTCAGTGCCACGGCCATCGCCGCCACAGACCCGTGGTCAACGTAGCCACTCACACGTGCGAGGTCCAAGAGCTCATCTTCGGTGATGAATGCCCGGAGTCGCGGGAGGGTCCCGATAGCGCTCAACGTCAACTGTCTCAGTAACTCGTGAGTGAACAGAGATCTGCTGGCGTCTCGGACACCCAGGCGCCGCAGCTGATCTGCGATGGCGTGGAAGAAACAGTTGCCGTCCCCAAGGACATTGTGCACTGCTAATGTTGGGGGCAGTTGGGGAGGGTGTATCTCGACAGTCAATGCCGGTGGCGCGGTCGCCGATGCGGCGTCCTCGATGGCCTTGTAGACCGCCGAGAACGCACCTTTGCCCAACAGACTGTCCACCGTGTATCCTGGGAGGACAAGGGGCGTGAATCCGATGTCCGCAGGATCAGCCACCATGAGTCCAAACAGTTTCTGAGGATGGAACAGCGACGGTGTCATCGGCGTAGGAAGGACCTATCGACCGATAAACGCGTACCTGCCAGCCGTCGGCCCCGTTGAAAATGCGGGAGGTGTCGAAGGTGAGGTCCCCGTCGCGTTGTCGAACACCCCTCGCGAACATGAAGCGGCTTCCATCGGTCAGAAAACCAATCAAAGTCGCCCGAAACATCTGGCAATGCAGCAGTCGCGTTATGCCACGTATCAGTTGGCCCACTTCGTCGTCGGGGAAGTCGCCCGATCCCCTGCCTTTCACCTCTCCTGACATAGTCACGGCCGCTTCACCGCGCGTCTCTCCATCGTAATACACGGCATCCGGCGAACGTAGGGAAATCGCTTTCTTGCGAAATGCCTGCAGTTCCGGGAGGCTACGAATCTCCACTTGTTTCGCAATCGTTTGGTTCCCAACGTTCTCCTGCACCGTCACAGTCTTCTTAGCCAGTTTCGAGAGCATCGTCGTCACAAACCGTTGACACACGTTACTCTCCTGATCTCCCAGTTTTGGAAATTTGCGACTGCCACCGTGTGGCCACCACTGAACTTTATGGTGACTCAGAAAGACGTCGAGCTCTGCCGAATGAAGCAAGACCCCCTCTCTTCTTTGTTGCTGGACCATCTCCGCCCGTGTCATCGTGTTACAAAAGAAACTCGTCCGCTGTTTTTGCGCCTCTTCGACACGTGCTAATCTATGGACGACACTTTCCATCGCGGTTTGGGGCTCTGGAGAACGCCGACAAACAGCACAGCACAAAGGTTGGTCATCGATGAGTGGTTTCGTCGCATGTCGAGCATCGTGGGGAATAATTCTCACCTGTTGTTGGGGCTGAGAGGGGCTGCAGAGGAACTAATAAAGGCAGAGCGGAATGAAGAAGTAAAATGATGACACGACTCGAATGAACACGAAATATGTCACCTGTGATGTGATATTCATAATTGCCCCTCAAGCTTTCAGAAAGAACACCTGATCCATTTCTCTGCAATAGCCCATTGCCATAAGCTCTCTGGAGGTCGTCTTTCACTTTGGTAGTGTCACAGTTATCATCGTAAGAAACAAGACGTGGTGCAGATTCATCGCATTTCCCAACGATGGAAATTTTAACCATTTCGAACAATAGAAGTTTCGATTTTAACACAAGGCCGTTATTATTGAAGAAGTAACCAGGTAGTTTACTCGTCCAATCTCATTTCAGTTGTGATTGCACGATAAAGAATACCAAGGTCTCTACGTCTGAGGTCCTTGGTCCCCCAAAGTACGGAAACACAGTGGTCTGTTTTCAGGGAATCCGGAACTCTCCTGTTGGGTCCGACTTGTTGGCGATTCACTCCCCCCTAACCCTAACCGGACTTGGGACCTCTTGATTGAGGATTTTGTTGGAACGACCAACGTGTCGCTCACAATCTAATTATCCTGGCAGTTCAGAGGTGTTCTGAGGCTATTTTGGCTGGTTTTATAGATCTACCATCGCTTCGTTCGCATTGTCTCATCATCAATTATGTCATTGGTGG